>VWYK01127847.1:50604-78664 GCA_013399775.1 Semnornis frantzii | reverse complement strand
CCCCTTCAGCCTGCAAGCTCCCCCCCCCCTTCAGCCTGCAAGCTCTCCCCCATCCTTCAGCCTGCAAGGTCACCTTCATGCTGCCCTCCTGGTAAGAAAGACTTTTTTTTAACGTGCAGCCTGAACTTCCAAGCTGCTGCCTGCGGCTGTTGCTCTGTATTCTGCTGTCCAGCAGTGCTGAGAAGCATTGACTTGGCTGTTGACTTTGCTGGGGATGCAGCTGTGCTGCTGTTGTGAGAGCTGTTGACCATTGTAGGCCCTCGTGTTGACATGTGGCTGCTCGCTGCTCTAGTTCCTGCCTGCCAGCTGCATTGAAAGGGACTGAGGGAGAAGGGCAGCCCTCAGCAGGTCGTTGCTGTGGATGCTGCAGCCAGCACTGAACTCCTTTCCCCTGCAGACTCTGACCTGCTAAGCTGGTGGCAGCGGTGTGCAAGGCAGGAGGTGGTGTGCTGCGGTCGGGGAGCAGCGATCCTGCTGTGCTCAGCCCTGCCAGAAGCTTGTGCAGGATGCTGTGGTGCAAGCAGTGCCCAGGGTGATCCCTGAAGACGAGGCAGTGCCACCAGCTCTGAGAGGAGACCGATGGAGGGAAGCTTCTGTTAAAAACCTGTTCCCTATTGGACTTGACACGAAGTAACCCCAGGGGCATGGTGGGGAGCTGGAGTTGGGGTGTCTGAGGCTTGCTGCCTGATGAGGGGTGTGCCTGAGACACAGTTAATTGTTATCTGCTCGCTGGTGAGCGAGTCTGTGCTGGCTGCTGGCAATTAAAGCATTGTTTTAAAGGTTAATGAGTGGGAGAGGCTGTGTCACAGGGACAAACGAGTGCCTGTCTTGGCAGAGGCCCTGGGCAGCACATGGTGTGCTGGTGACCTGCTCTGACCAGCTGCTGTGTGCCACTCACTCCAGCTGACACTGGCTGCACAAATGGAGGCTGTTCCTGCCTTCTGCTGGCAGTGGGGCAGAGGAGCTGGCATGGTGAGTGCTGTCTCTGGCACTGGGGGGTGGGTTGGGCTCACCTGGATAAATGAGAAGCCAGGGTTGAATACAGCAGCTCTGGTGCCCAGGAAAGCTGCTGATCCTGCTGGTGACATCTGCCCAGGAATTTATCTGCACTCATAGCCTGGGCCCCTGCTGGGGGAGGCTGACCCTGGGCAGAAGTCCTGTAGCAGTTCTGTACCCTCTGTGTCTATTTCTGGCAACCTGGCTTGGCTGCGAGCTGTGTCGGTGTGCCCATAGGGCAGAGGCTGGGCAGGGTCTGCCAGGGGGTGTTAAGTGTCAGCTAGCCTCTGGGGAATGCTGTGGCCATGAGGCACCAGTTTTGTGCCAACAAAACCCTGCAGCCTTGTGTGACTGAGTAGGCAGAGGCAAAAACTGGAGAACAGAAGAAAGGAGGAAGAGAAGCATGTGTCTGGGTGGATGCTAGCACAGAAGGTGCCAGCCGTGTGTGGTGGAGTGGGAAAAATCCTCTATTAGCTCAGCCAGGCAAGAGGCCTGGCTGCAAAGGGGGACTAGGGCAATAAAAGCTGCATGGAGCAAGCAGAAAATTGTATGTCCTAGTTAAAGAGCACAGCTTTGTGCTTGGGGAGTGGACAGGCAGAGGCAGCTGTGTCTGCTGCCCTGCACGTCTGCCTGTGTGCTGCTGCTGCCCCGCAGAGCCACTCTGCTTTCAAAAGGACCTGGATCTGTGTTCCTCTCCTGCCTTTTGTGGTGCTTAGGAATATGGTTTAAGGTGGATCTTGTAGAGTGTATAGTTTGGACTTGGTGATCCTGAGAGGCTTTTTCCAACCCGGATGATTCTGTGATTCTGCATCTTGCCTCAGCCCAGCTTTGCTCCCATCTGCCTTTAGCTAAGGACAGAACTCAGCTCTTGTGCAGAGCTCTCTGCTGCACAAGGCCCTGTGCACAGCAGGAGGAGGAGGATTGCCGATGAGGATACAGCTTTTATTGCCCCCCGCAGGGCTTTGCCAGGCTGGGGCTGCTTCCAGCAGTACCTCAGCAGTGGGCAGTGGTGAACCTTGTCAGCCCCTCCTTAGTTTTACAGTGCTGCTGCTTTCAGAGCTGATCTATTCCACAGGGCTCTGTGAGTGCCTATGTGAGTGCTGCTGCCTGAGTCCTGGGGAGCTGGCTGGGAGCTCTGGGACTGTGCTGCTGGAGCTAGGGAGAGAGCAGTGGGAGAGGAGCTGTAGGAGTTCCGAGTGAGGGCTAATTACTCACTGACTGCTACCTCAGAGGTGCTGGGTTGCCCTTTTGCACCTTAAAATGCTTTAGCCTAGCATTTGGCCTTTTGCTTTCCCAGGCTTTTCAGCAAGTTGCCTAAAATGAAAAAAAGACTGTGAGCTGCCTTCAGATACCTGCTAGAGCTGACTGGCAGCTGGGACCAGGTCTCCTGCTCCCACCACAAAGCATTTTGTGTCCCAGCCCTGTGCTTCCAGGCAGCCACTGCAGAGCAGCACTCAGCAGGCACAGCTGGGAACCCGTTTCAGTACAGGGCATGAACCTCAGCGTGGCCATGGGTATGGGCTGCCTGTTGACAGCTTCAGCTCTCCGTGTCCTGCAGGTCCAGGTGCAAGCAGAAATTGAGCTGAAGTCTAAATTTAGCTTCTGGTTTTCTTGTCAGAGAGAACATTCTCCTGCTGCGCAGCCAACTGTGGCTTCATCAGAGGAGCTGCTGGCAGGGCAAGCTAAGGCTGAGCCCTGGGGCAGTGTGGCTGCAGAGCTGCCTGCCAGAAAGGGACCTGGGGCTGTAGTAGACAGGAGCTGGGTGTGAGCCAGCAGTGTGCCCAGGCGGCCAAGAAGGCCAATGGCATCCTGGCTTCTATTAAAAATGCTGTGGCCAGCAGCAGCAGGGAGGTGATTGTCCCCTTGGACTCGGCTCTGGTGAGGCCACACCTTGGGTATTGTGTTCAGTTTTGGGGCACTGCAATACAAGAGAGATGTGGAGGTGCTGGAGTGGGTCCAGAGGAGGGCAATAAAGCTGGGAAAGGGCCTGGAGAATAAATCTGATGAGGAGTGACTGAGGGAGCTGGGGGTGGGTAGTGTGAAACAGAGGAGGCTGAAGGAGACCTCACTGCTGTCTGCAGCTACCTGAGGGGACATTGTGGAGAGGCTGCTGCTGGGCTCTGCTCACAGGGAACTGGAGACAGAACAAGGGGGAATGGCCTCAAGCTGAGGCTGGGGAGGTTTAGATTGGACATTAGGAAGAAGTTTTTCACAGAGAGAGTGGTCAGGGACTGAAATGAGCTGCCCAGGGAGGTGATGGAGTCACCAACCCTGGATGTGTTTAAGGGTGGTTTAGATGTGGTGCTTGGGGCTGTGGTTTAAGGTGAATCTTGTAGAGTAGGGTTCTAGGTTGGTCTTGATGATCCCGGGGGGCTTTGCCAGCCTGGGTGTGTCTCTGTTTCTGCAAGGATTTGCTAACTCCACTCTGAATGCTCTGCAGAGTCCCTGCTGGCTTAGATGTGCTGGCCCCTGAGCAGCAGAACTGCCAAGTGCTGATGCAGTCAGGGTGAGGAAACTACATTTCCCCAGTGCTTGTATTTCCCCTGGGCTCTGCTCTTGACCCATGTTGCAAAAGGAGCCCTGGGCTGACGTGGTGATGCGTGGGCTGGGAGTGTGTCCCCAGGCTGTTTGCATGTCTGTAGGTTGGTTCTGGCACGGGTGGGCTCACTCCTGTGGTGGGGCAGCTGTGGAGCTGAAGCCTGCACTAGGGTTGGGCTTTGCCAGCCTTGCTGTGCCTGCAAGCATCTGGGACCTGGCTCCCTCTGGCAGAGCCTGCCACAGAAATCAGCCCTGCTCTCCTCCCCAGCATCCTCAGAACTGCTCTGCAGCACTTGGTACAGGCTCCTGCTGGAGTCTTGCCTTTTATTTCACTCACACAGCCTCACAGGGTGTTAGGGGTTGGAAGGGACCTCTGGAGATCAAGTTCAACTCCCCTGCCAGAGCAGGATCATAATCTAGTGCAGGTCTCTTTAAATCCCATCTCAAGCTATTTTTTTATGGCAAAATTTTGGCCTTTGTTTTCATTTGATCCTTTTTTAACATGGGACAGATTTATTGGAAGGAAAAAAAAAAAAAAAAGAGAGGCTGTGAATGTTCAGAGGGTTCAGCAGAGGCCAAGACTCAGGCTTTGTGCTGTGCCCTTTGCTGGCAGCTCAGGCTGAGCCTTGTTGGAAGGTCCTCAGGTGGGTACCATGGCTTGGGTCGGTCAGTGGCTAAGTTAAAATGTTCTTTGGTCAGGCTTGTGCTGAATGTGTCAGATGTGTCTGAGAGTTTGTGAGTGGTGGCTGGGCTGCTGAGATGCAACCTTTGTTCTAGAGGCAGGGATGCTGTTCCCCTGCTACTGTGGGCCCAAATTGCTCTCTGTGCTTTGGGATGTGCCTGGAATTTAACTGGCTCTGCATAAGGCTTTAGCAGGGTGAGTGCTGTAAGCTGTGTGAAGGCAGCACAGGGCATGGCTGGAGGATGTCTCTGCTGTGGAAGAAACCAGCAGCAAAAGGAAGTGCAGCAAGGACCTGGGTTGGAAGGAAAATATTACTGCACTGATTGTGATGACTTTGATTTCCCTCCACAGCCAGTGGCTGAAGGACTTCTGACACACAGCTCCTGTTTTTTCCTACTGGCACTTTGGGGTGAAGCACCTCTCAGTGACAGGGGGAAGGAAGCAAGAAGAGCTTGCTGCTATTTCAGAGCATTGTGAGGGAAACTTTGATTTCCTTTTGAGCCTTGTGTTTAAATCAGGAGTCTGTCTGCCTTGCCAGGAGGCAAGAAGGGAAGGGCTTTTTCCATGACCTTTACCACTAACTGTGGTGTCTCGAGTGTGAAGGTGCTGAGGAGGAGGAGCTGGCTCTCTGTGCTGGGAAGTTCACCACAGTTCTACTTATATCCCAGTTTGCATTGGGGATTTTTAGCCCCTTCCCAAATGCCTACCATTGCTTCACACTAAAACCTCTTCCTTTGCCACCAAGAGGTGATGGAAGTCCCATCCCTGGATGTTTTTAAGGCCAGGCTGATGTGGCTCTGGGCAACTTGATCTAGTGGAAAGTGGTCCCTGCCCATGGCAGGGGGATTGGAACTGAGTGGTCCTTGAGGTCCCTTCCAAGCCTGACAATTCTCTGATTCCTAAGGCTTCATCTAGACCTTATAGTAGCCTAAGTTCCTATAGTTCCCTAAGACCTTATAGCAGCCTTCCAGTATCTGAAGGGGGCCTACAGGAAGGCTGGGGAGGGACTATTGACAAGGTCTTGCAATGACAGGACAAGGGGCAGTGGGTTTGAACTGGCAGAGGAGAGATTGAAAGTGGATGTTAGGAGGAAGTTCTTTCCAGTGAGGGTGGTGAGACACTGGCACAGGTTGCCCAGGGAGGTTGTGGAGCACAGAATCACCCAATGTGATCTTTGATCACATTGGGTGATTCTTGCTCATCAGCCTCCCTGGAGGTGTTCAAGGCCAGGTTGGAGGAGGCCTTGAGTGACCTGTGCTAGTGGGAGGTGTCCCTGCCTATGGCAGGGGGTTGGAACTGGCTGAGCTTTGAGGTCCATTCCAACCTTACCATTCTATGATCTTCAGTTTAGAGTCCTTCCTGCTGTTGCAGCCTCATCCTCATCCTCTGTGTGCCCTGACATGTAAAGTTTTACTCATCATTCTGTGCTGTTAGGTCAAAGACATCCCCAGGGTGACAAACTGGGTGATTCCAGTCTATTTTTAAAGAATCACTGAAGTGTGAGCAGTGTCTTCACAGTGCTGGGTGCTCAGTTAATTGACTGTGAAGCTTGCCTTTGAAGAGTGGTGTCTCAGTGCAAAACAGCTCTCAAATACTCCTTGAAATAGAAGTTGGTGGAGCAGATCATGTAGAAGGGTCCAGGTAAAGGCTGTGAGCTAGATGAGGCATTTGTGCATCCACTTCAAAGGGGAGCAGCAAAGTGCTGATAGAGTTAAGAGGCAGCAAATGACAACAAATTGTTTCTGAAGGCAAACCAAGTGACAGATGCCTGTTTGAAGGGCAGTGTGTTGGAGCTGCCAGTCCTCCAGTGGTGCTCAGCAGAAGGGAGGACAAAGCCTTGTTAACAAACCAGCCCAAACCCAGCCAGCACCACGCAGCTGCTTACAGAGATTCTCTGTCTACTGCAGAGTCAACTCCTTCTAACACTGGAGTCTTGTCACTGGTTCTGCAGGGCAGCACTGCTGGCACTGTGACACTGCTGGACCCTGCAGCACAACTCTGCTTTGCTGGCAGCTCTCCCTGCTTGGGCTGAACAGGGCTTGCTGCTCCCTTAGGGACCTGGAGGGCTGGAGCTGGCTCCAGCCTGCAGGAGGGGACTGCTCAGGGGGATTTGGGTAGCCTGAGAGGCTTGTTCAAAGCTTCAGGAGAGCTTCAGGAGGTCTGTAATGCACTGTCTCAGAGAACTGGCTTGGGTTCAGAAGAAAAGAGGTCACAGCTCTTTGGTGAGATGGTGTCTAGGCTGTGCTTGCCCTGCTGGCAAGGGCACATGTTGTTTGGAGCAGTCTTCTCTCACAGCCAGACCCATATGGTTCACCGGAAGATTTCTCCCCTGCTCCCACACAGACAGTGGAAAGTGCTTCCTGCCAGCTCAGACTTTGTGTTAGTTTGGTGAAGAAAAAGCAGCAGCAGCTTCCAAAGAGCATGTCAGAGCCTTCAGCTGTGTTTTACATGCCCTTGGTCACCTCTGTGCCTGTGCTCTGGGGACTTGCTGCACCAGCTGAGTCCCAGCCATAGCAAAGCAGAACATCTGCAGAACTAGCAACCACCCTCTGAGAAAACCTCTTTCTGCCTTATAGCAATGTAAGGCTTCCAACACGTTTCCTCAGGGTAATTGATGCTGCTCTGAATTATATCCACCCTGGCTGACCCCAGGGAGTGCCATTCCCTGTGTGTATTCCTGACATGCTGCAGGTTTGCTATTGCCTTTTCCCTGGTTGTATTCCGTGGTGGCAAAGCCTCCCTTAACATCTCTAAGCCAGCTGCTCTGTGTGCTCTTTGACTGCACACCAGGAGACAGCTGTCTGCAGATGACCTGTCTGGGTGGGAGCTGCTCCCTTAGCAGTGCTCACTCCAGAGGGGAGTGAAAGGTTGGGAAGCCTCAGCAGCGACGCGGCAGCGTTCGGATCCTGGGGTCAGTGTGGCGGAGCTCCTCGGCGTGACCATGAGCACTCCTGTCACCTCTCACCCTAACTTCTCCTTTGCAGGCCCAGCTGGAAGCTCAGAGGGCGACTCAGGACTTCCAGAGGGCCACTGAAGTGCTGCGTGCTGCCAAGGAGACCATTTCCCTCGCCGAGCAGAGGCTGCTGGAAGATGACAAGCGCCAGTTCGACTCTGCCTGGCAGGAGATGCTCAACCACGCGACTCAGAGGGTAAGGACAAGCTTGCCCCTGCCTGGGGTCTGCCTTCCCAACACTCTGTCTTCCTAGGTTCTGAAAGCCCAGATCTTTTCTGCTCATCCAGATACGTGGCTTGGAGGAGATGGAGGCAGAGAAAGCTCTGAGGGCTAAGTGTAAAGGATTTGAGTCTTGGGCTGCTGCTGGGACCATGCTGGTTGTGTCTGGCTGTTGGAATGGGCTTGCCTGGGGAGGCAGTGGAGTCACTGTCCCTGGAGGTGTTTAAAAGGAGGCTGGGTGAGGCACTTAGTGCCATGGCTTAGTTGCCATCTACTCAGCACTTCTGCCCCTGTACTCAGCACTGGTCAGGCCACACTTTGAGTGCTGTGTCCAGTTCTGGGCCCCTTAATTTAAGAAAGATGTTGAGGTGCTTGAACATATCCAGAGAAGACTGGTGAGGGGCCTGGAGCACAGCCCTGTGAGGAGAGGCTGTGGGGGAGCTGGGGGTGTGCTGGAGGCTCAGGGCAGACCTCATTGTTCTCTACAACTACCTGAAGGGAGGTTGTAGCCAGGTGGGGTTGGGCTCTGCTGCCAGGCACCCAGGGACAGAACAGGAGGACACAGCCTCAAGCTGTGCCAGGGCAGGTTTAGGCTGGATGTTAGGAAGAAGTTCTTCACAGCATTGGAATGGGTTCCCTAGGGAGGTGGTGGAGTCCCCATCCTTGGAGGTGTTTAAGAGGAGGCTGAATGAGGCACTTAGTGCCAGGGTTAATTAGAAGGGTTAGGAGATAGGTTGGACTGGGTGATCTTAGAGGTCTTTTCCAACCTGGTCAGTTCTGTTACTCTGTGATTAGAAGGTGTTAGTGATAGGTTGGACTGGGTGATCTTAGAGGTCTTTTTCCAACCTGGCTGATCCTGTGGCTGTGCTAGCAGCTGGTGGAGTAGCTCTCTAAAGGATGAAAATGACTTTCTGTATGGTAGGGATCAACAATGTCCTAGGGCCTGTCTGTCCCTGGAGTGATGCCAGGCTGACTGCAAAGGGGTTCCTGAGTGCATACCTTGTGGAAAGTCTTCCTCTGGAGAGCAGGGACATGTTCCAGTTTCACTCCACCTATCCTTAGCGTGGACAAGGACTTTGCTCTGGAAATAAGTTTCAATGTACAGTTGCCCAAAACCCCAGCTGCATTTGAAACTGGCACACAGCTCTCTCCTGAACTGACTTCCAGATTTAGACAAGGCCTTAGCACCTCCTTTGTGAAGTCTCTGTAAGCCTGCACCTGACAGGGAAAAGCAGGATTCATTTCAGCACCTCTCAAGAATTCTGTTTGCTCTGTCTTTGTTCCTGTCTATTAAAAAAACCCAAAAGGCAGAAAAAAAGGTGGGTGTGGGTTTGTTTTTTTTTACCATGGAAGAACCAAACCTCTGTTGTGTCAGAGTCCCCTTGGTATGCCAGAGAAGCTGTTTCAGAGCTGCTGGTGTGCCATGCAATGGTGGTGCCCTGCAGCCCTGGCTGCAGCAGCTCTGTCCTGGTGCAGAAGCCTCTGAGTTACAAGCAAGGCTCTGTTTCAGAGGGGGTTGTGCAAAGCAGCTGTCTTCTGAAGAAACAGGGAGCAGAAAGGGTGTTGGGAGAGATGGGAAAGCTGCTCTGTGTTTAGAAAGAGAAACGAGCTGCAGGATTTCGTTAGTGTTGCTGTCCCTGTGCTGCCTGCAGCTCTGGCAGCCTGTGTGCTCCTGAAGGGAGCCTGAGCAGCAGGACACCAGCAGCTGTGCTGTTCCTGCCACACTTCTGCAGTGTCAGCACAGCCCAGAGAAGGAGACACAGCTCTGGGGGCTCAGAATAGGTGGGTGAGAAAACTGGAGGCACCTAAGGGGGTGCTTAGTGCCCCAGACTGTGGAACTGCTGAGGTCTGGTGGAGAGCAACAGCAGCCACAGATCGGTTGCCTCTCCCTAGCTGACACAAGGAAAAGCCTCCCTGGGCAGCCTGTGCCAGACTCTCACCACCCTCAGCACCCTGGAGCTTCTTCCTCAGCTCCACTCTCACCCTGCTCTGCCTCAGCTCCAAACCATTGCCCCTTAGCCTGTCTCAGACCCCCTCAGCACAAATTCCTCTGCAGCCTTCCTGCAGGATCCCTTCAGGCACTGGCAGGCCGCTCTGAGGTCCCCCTGGAACCTTCTCTGCAGCTGCACACCCTCAGCTCCCTCAGCCTGTCCTTAGTTTTGGGTGGGGGTCAATGGAGTAATTGGGGTGCCCAGGAGCAGCAATCATCCTGGTTCCCTACCAAGCTGTGAAAGAACACAGGTGGGAGGATGAGATCTGCTAGAGCATAAGTTCTCCTTGCCTGGCAGCATGGCTGTGAGCTCAGACAGGTAATTTTGAACTGCATCAGGAATTGCTGATGGAAAAGTCTGCAGCTGAGGATTAAGAAGCAGAATTCCTCTACTGCCACCTACAAACCCACTCTTGGAGCAATGTTTTGCACTCCAGGGATGGAGAACTTTGGAGGGGCAAAAGAGAGAGACCTTCATGTGTATACTGTTGTTGAAAGTCATTCACAAGAGGGCACAAAAGGAAAGCACTGACAGATGCTAAGTCCAAGACAAAACTTGGATGCTTCATGGAATTGCTAATTCCTGACTGCTGATGCAATCTGCAGTCCTACAAAGATTCTGCTTTTGCACTCATTCCTGAGGTATGCTCAGTTCAGAAATTCTGGCAGGGAGAAGAAATGTTTTGGCTCTTGAACATGAGGCTTTTTACCAAGGCAGGGCTGAGGGGGGAGTGAGGAGGCAGGAGCCCTGCTCCCCAGGGCTTGAATTTGGCTTGTGGAGCTCCCTTTGCTATTAGAGCATGAAGTGCCATCTGTCAGTGCAAAACGTGTGGGTGCTTTGGTGCTGGAGGGAGAAGAGACACTTCCTGCAGATAGAAAAGCCTGGGGAGGGAGCAGTCTCTGAAACGCCAACAGAAATCCCCACAGCCCTCCCTGCCCAAGATTCAGTCTGGAGAGGCAGGGGTTAAAGGCAGTCCCTGGCATCCTCCATTCTCTCCTCCTGCTTTACTGATCTTGCATCTCTCTTACCTCCTTTGTTTACCATTCTTCCCCTAGCCTTTGGGTGAGAAAGAAACAGGAGCACCTCCAAAGCAGAGCTGGGGGTGGAAGCACAGAGCCTTTTATTAGCCAGAACTGCCTCTTGGGTGACTGCGACCAGAAGCTCTGTTACAAGTCTATAGCAGAGTTTTTTCCCCAGCCATGCTGTTAGGTAGATGCAAAATGCTTCTTTCTCACACAAGCTTTGTCCTCCTTCTAAGACAGAGGCCAAGAGGTTTCCCTAGCTGCTCTGACCCTGACCCTCCCAGCTGCAGAGGAGGTTTGTGCTCTGTTTCTGTCCACCTGCCCTGCTGCAGAGGAGCTTTATGCCCTGTTCCTGTCCACCTGCCCTGCTGCAGAGGAGCTTTGTGCTCTGTTGCTGTCCACCTGCCCTGCTGCAGAGGAGCTTTGTGCTCTGTTTCTCTCCACCTGCCCTGCTGGGCACCTTCTCTATTTCCAGGCCATTTGGCTTTTGTAGAGGAGCTTTGTTTCTTCTGGTCTGAATAAAATGTTTGCACACATCCTGGCAGGTGGTGGAGCTCCACAGAGGTACCTCACAGGCTTCCAGGCATTGTCCTCAGCCTCATGTGTGCACCTGGAGCAGGGGGGAAGGGGCCAGGATGTCCCTGGTCTCTCTGCAGGCTGCTGTGGGTGATGCCAGACCATCCAGGGGAGCAGAAGGGAGCATGGGGAGATGCTCTTCCTTGCATCCCTGACTCCTCAAAGGATGCAGCACACACCCTTTTGTTATCTGGCTGGCTGCTACACACATGGCTGTGTCTGGCTGGCTCCAGATTCCCTGTTTTGTCAGACATTCTGAGTTGTTTACAAGCTGACATCCTCCAGCCCCAGCCCTGCAGGGTTCAGCATTCCTGCCGTGCTTGGTATGTGCAAAATCAAGATGAGCCTGGACATCTAACCTGCTTCATGACCCTGCTGCTGCTTGTCATGAGGTTCATCCCAGACATCAAACCTGATGCCAGAATGGATAGTGAGGGGTTGGTGTTTAACTGAGCATTGCCAAATTCCAGCTGCTGTGTTCCTTTATAGCTTCCAGCATCTTGAAATTGCATTTTTCCTGCCACGCTGCAAAGAAGGCAAACCAGCTTCTGTGCAATCTTTGGAGAGTGTATTTAAGGCACTTCCAGGCCCAAACCAGCCTTGCCTGACATATTGCACCAGGGAAAGTCATGGCATCAACCCAGCTTCCCAGCAGTTGTTCAAGAGGAGAGGCTGCAGCCTGCTTTCAGGAGGCAGGAGAATCTGCTATGGATCTGACAAAAACTTTCTCTGACTTTTCTTTTTCAGTGGATTTAATAAGATAAATAGTTAGAGGGTGTTGGAGCTGACTGTATTGCCTGTGCCTGATGCCAAGACCTCCAGCTGTGGCAGCAGGAGCTCTGGGTGATGCCTGCTGTCTCCTCTTTGCCAGACCAGTGGCAAGGGCTCTGCTTTTCTTACTTGCCTGACCACAAGTGCATTAAAGAGAACAGATCTGATACCTTCCATTTGCACAAGAGAGGTTCCCTGGCTGGAATTCCTGGCAAAGTGTGGCTGTGGCTTAGCAGCAAAGCAGCCAAGGGAGGGACCTTGGCTTTTCCTCTTGCTTTTGTAGACTCCTGCTGGCTGCAAAGTGCTGAAGCAGGAAGTGTTTGCTTCTAGAGCTCTGGAGAAATGGTTGCTTGCAGGATTTGCCAGCTTGGGTGCAGGGCTACAGCCCAGCAGGCTTGGGGAGACCTGGGCTGGCCTGGAGAGCAGCCAAGTGCTGGTCCCAGGGGAGCAGCCTCTGTGTGCCCAGAGGGCACTGGGCTCCATGGAGCTTCCCCACCCACCTGGTCAGGCTGTCAGCTTGGCCCAGACCTCTGTTTTCAGTGTCAGAACTGGAGCTTGAGGCTGCTCAGCTGTGGAGGAGAGAAGTCAGCTTCCTCCAGCTGCTCCCTTGCAGCCCAAAGCATTCTGTGATTCCATATCTCCTGGCCCTGCAGAGTGGTGTGGCTGCAGCAGGCAGCCCAGCAGCTGGCACAGGGAACAGAAACAAACTGCTCAGTTTAACTGGGAGACTCCTGCTAGTGCTGCTCTGCTCCTAGGTATCCAAAGGGGTGAAAAATGGGTGATGCCAAAACCTGAGGCTCTTCTGAGCTTCCTGTAAGAGATACCATGCAAGAACATGCAGCACCTCTGTCACAGCTAACAGTGTCTACACAGCTGGCACACTGCAGCCTCTCTGGGGAGCAGCTCTGAAGTAGGATCCTTGGAATCTATAGCCTCCCTTTCCTGATGGGAGCTGAGCAGAGAGCCTACAAAGGTGCTGTTAATCACAGGGAGCCATTTCTTATCATTGTGTCTTGCCACTCAACCTGTGCTTTCCCTCCTGAAGGTGATGGAGGCAGAACAGACCAAGACGAGAAGCGAGCTGGTTCACAAGGAGACAGCAGCCAAGTACAATGCTGCCATGGGCAGGATGAAGCAGCTGGAGAAGAAGTTGAAAAGAGCCATCAATAAATCCAAGTATGTCTTATGTGTGGAGATGAGTCGAGTGGTGAGGTGGGAAATGCTGCTTCTGGGGGCGTTCCAGACTTGTGGAAGTATGTTACCCTCTACCTTTCTGACAGCCTCACAGCAGCACTGGTGCTGGTCCCAGCCTTTGTGTTTGTCCTGCCTGCCTGTGACAGCCTCACAGCAGCACTGGTGCTGGTCCCAGCCCTTGTGTTTGTCCTGCCTGCCTGTGACAGCCTCACAGCAGCACTGGAGCTGGTTCACAGCAGCACTGGAGCTGGTCCCAGCCCTTGTGTTTGTCCCAAGTGTCTTTCGAAGCACATAAACTTGTTAGACAGGTGAGCTTCAAGGGCTGGGAAGCCTTTCCTGGGCATTTCTTTACTCCTGATCTTCGTGCTGAGGTGTGAGAAGCAGGCTGGTGGGATTCACACAGATGTTGCCTCCCCTGAGCTCTGTGTGAAGGTTTTGCAGCACAGGATTGTTTGCAAGGGACAGAAACCCAGAAGGGTGAGACTGTACCAGCAGCCTCCTGCAGACCAGGCTTGATTCCTGCCTGCTGAGTGCTGCTGCTGGGGACAGAAGCACACTTCAGAGAGCAGAAGTGTCCTCAGTAAGCTCTCTGCATGTGATGTGTGCTGCTGCAGAGAGAGAAACAACTCTGCTTGCAGCCTGGTTAAATGTTGGCCCTGGTTGTAACCAGTTCTTAATCCTCTTTCCATTTCCCAGTCACTTTGTTTACATTTCCAGACTCTAGCTGGTCTGAACAATCTGCTTGCTGTGTTTAGCTCTTAATCCCACCCAGCTCAAAATGACTTTCTGGTGAGATTGGTCACTGTGTGCTGTGTGCTCCACAGTCAGATGGGCACAGAGAGGATCCTGTGCCTGGTCCCTGTGTGCTCCACAGTCAGATGGGCACAGAGAGGATCCTGTGCCTGGTCCCTGTGTGCTCCACAGTCAGATGGGCACAGAGAGGATCCTGTGCCTGGTCCCTGTGTGCTCCACAGTCAGATGGGCACAGAGAGGATCCTGTGCCTGGTCCCTGAGTGCTCCACAGTCAGATGGGCACAGAGGGGATCCTGTGCCTGGTCCCTGTGTGCTCCACAGTCAGATGGGCACAGAGGGGATCCTGTGCCTGGTCCCTGAGTGCTCCACAGTCAGATGGGCACAGAGGGGATCCTGTGCCTGGTCCCTGTGTGCTCCACAGTCAGATGGGCACAGAGGGGATCCTGTGCCTGGTCCCTGTGTGCTCCACAGTCAGATGGGCACACAGAGGATCCTGTACCTGGAGCTGAGCTTGGTGGCTGAATCTCAGCCTGAGGGAATGATGCTGTCAGCTCCCAACCCCAGAATGATGCAATTTAGGGCAAAAGGCCCATGAGAAATGGGTGTGTGGAGGGGAAAGGAGAGCCACCAAAGGCACACTTCGGGTATTGTGTCACCTGGACAGCAGCCTCTGGGCCTTGCAGTGGAACACAAAATAGCTGCAGAGGGGACCCCTTCCCCAGTGCAGCTCCAGTGTTGTAAACAATTGTTTCTTGTTTCTCCACAGACCTTACTTTGAACTCAAGGCCAAGTACTATGTCCAGCTAGAGGTAGGTATGGAGCTGAGAGCCATCTGAAACTCTGCTGCTTGCACTAAATGCTGAAATTGCATGCAGAGTGCTCCACCAGCTGCTGTGTTTCTGTGCAAAAGCCATTCAGAACCTCTGGAACAATTTGCTGAGCACCTTGTAAAGATAAAAAGCTGAGGCTTTGTTTCCTGGTGTGAAAGAAGAGTGTTTGAAGCCTGCTGCTAGGATGAGCCAACACCATGCGGCTGCCCTCGCTCCTTGTAGTTGGGAATCTCTGGGGTTTGCTTCTGCTTTTTGGTTTGGGGCTTTCTCCTGTGCTTTATGCATCAGATGTTAATGAGAGGTCCTGCATGCTAACAAGAGGGTACCCTGCCCTGTGCTCTGGTGGGGCCACAGCCACACTCCAGAGGCAGTCCCAGCCCTGGCTCCTGTGTTTTGCCCTGCTGCCATCTCCTTCGAGCGCCACTGCCCTGGTGCTGGTGGCCTGTCTGTGCAGAGCTGAGTGCCAGGGGCACACAAAACACATCTAATGCCTGTCTTCCTCACCAGCAACTGAAGAAAACAGTGGATGACCTGCAGGCAAAGCTGGCCCTGGCCAAGGGAGAGTACAAGACTGCCCTGAAAAACCTGGAGATGATCTCGGATGAGATCCACGAGAGGAGACGCTCTGCTGCCATGGGGCCGCGGGGCTGCGGCGTGGGGGCTGAGGGGAGCAGCACCTCTGTGGAAGACCTGGCAGTGAGCAAACCAGAGTCAGACACCATCTCCAGTGAGTACAGAGCCCTCCTGTGCCCTGCAGTGGCATCCCGAGTGGGCGCTCTGCATGTTCTGCAGCCTGGATGAGGTGGGACTGAGGCTTACCTGGTGTGCTGCTCGGGGCAGGACCTGGTTGTGCATCAGGGGGTAGGGGCATGAGCTGGGGTGCAGCAGCTGTGCCCTTGGCATCACTCAGGTTGCTGTGTGAAAGGAGCAAAATCAATGCCCCTCAAAGCCTGCCTCTCTCCCCACCCCATAGGAAAAATGCTAAGTTTCAGGAGAGTCTGCACCTGTGCGTGGCACAAAATGGAACCTTTCAATGGGTCCCTCCTCCTGCTGCTAACAAAGAGCCTGCAGCTTCACAGGCAGGCACAGTGGAGTGGGTTTGCTTTGATTAAGATCCAGATTTGAGTGAAGATGAGCAGGGCACCTCCCGAGGGGTGGGGGAGGGCTTTTTAAATTTGGTGTCATTTGGTGAGACTCATCCAAAAAGAGATCCTGGGGTTCACACTGGCCTGTAGCTGCAAGGGTGGGAAGAGAGGTTAGGAGCAGTGTGCTTGCTAATTGGTGTCTGGGTGCTGCTGGCTAATGTGGGCACAGGGGACTGGTGTCAAGAGAACCAAGCAGCAGCTGGGCAGAGGGGCAGCAGGAACAGTGAGGACCTGAAGAGCATCTTAGCATGAGGAGCAGCAGGCTCTTGCCGGGCACGGCTGGCAAGTGTGCTCTCCCCCAACGCAGAAGGTGATGCTGCTGGAACAGCCGGGCCAGGCTTGGCAGAGGGTGCAGGGAAGGAGAGGAGCAGCCAGGCTCTGCTAACCGCAGTCCTCCCGCCCCTTGCAGTGGCCTCGGAGGTGTTCGAGGATGACAACGGCAGCAGCCTGGTGTCCGAGGAGGACTCGGAGACTCAGTCGCTGTCCAGCTTCAGCTCTGGCCCCACCAGCCCCTGCGATGTGCCCGCTCAGTTCCCTCCTGCCACACGACCTGGCAGCCTGGGGCTGCCCAGCCCCGTGTCCCTCTCCGAGTTCGGGGCCATCTTCCCGGCGCTGGGGCCCCGCAGCGAGTGCAGCGGAGCCTCCTCCCCCGAGTGCGAGGCTGAGCGAGGTAGGCAGGGCTGGGCTGGGCTGGGCTGCCCGGGGGGAGGCTTCCCAGCTGCAGGAGGGAGCAGGGCAACCTTCTCGGCTGCCCTGGGCTCCGTGCCAGCTCCCTCGGCTCTGACCTGCTTCCTGGGAGGGCAGCTCCTGGGGGGGACTGCGCCCCACAGATGGCATCTGCCAGGGTTTAGTTCTGCTGCTGGCTGAGAGGGCTGCCCAGCTCTGGCTGTGCAGGGGCTTGGGATCCTCACGGGTTCAGTGATCAGGGGGCTTCTGATGGTGCATTTCTGGCCAGGACAATCTAACAGGTTTTTAATTACTGTCCTGCTTGCTGAAAATCAGAGCTGCTTTCCAGGGAAAATAGGAAATAAGTCATTGTGTCCAGAGGAGCCTCTTGCAGGCTCTGTCAGCCGTTGCTAGCAAATCCCTTCAGGTTAGAGGGTCGCCACCATCCAGGGCTGTAGTTGGCTGATGTGGTGCACAAGCTTCAGCTCGGTAACAGCTTCTTGCTCCTGACGCTTTTGTCGTTTCGCCTTCTTTGTGCATGCTTTGGCAAAGGAAGCTGCAGAGGGCCCCAGCCGAGGCTGCAGCCCCAAACCCGGGTCTCGCATCTGCTGTAATCCTTTCTCCGCAGGGGACAGGGCGGAAGGGGCCGAGAACAAGACGAGCGACAGAGCGAGCAGGAGCGGCCGCAGCGGCTCGGCGGAGGGGCTGGCGCTGGAGAGCAGGATGAAGCAGCTCTCCCTGCAGTGCATGAAGATCAAAGAGGGTATCTGTGCCGGCAGGAAGGCTGCCCAGATCGGCTGAGGCTGCCTCCTGCCCGCTGCTGATGACTGGCAGCCTAAGTGTTTCTAGAGGACCTTCTGAGTGCTTGAAGAAGCCTGTGCCAAGGCCAGATGCCAAACCTTAAGCGTTTCCTCTCGGAGTCTGAAGCTGCACTAAGACGTCCGCCTGCCGGGGAGGCGCTGAAAGCTTCGTTCAGTGCCTCCTCTGCAGGCTGGACCAGCTCCCCAGTGTGAAGCTGTGCTGATAGTTCACAGACTTTGTACATTGTTTTGTAGCAGCCCGGCTGAAGCAATAAGCAGCAAAGTTCCCGTGTCGGTGGGTGCCTGCAGGGGGCTGGAAGTCAAGCCAGACTTTCTGCTTGGGGTTTGTAGGCTGGAATGGTCTGTAGATAGCTGTGATCTCTGGAGTGTAGGTGGCATAGTCTTTGAACACCTGTGTTTGTCTGTGTTACACTGAGCTAGGAAAGCTGTTGCATGCCTGGGGTCTGACAGCCTTCACTCCCCTCTCAGTGCTCACATAGAGGGGGGAGAGGAGGCACATCTGTAAGAACTGTGGTGGAGAGATGGATGGGAATGCTCAGGGGGCTGGGCCCTTCCCAGCCACCTGCCAGAGTCTGCCTGGGACACCAAGAGTGATTCCAGTGCTGAAAAGAGAGTTGGTTGGCCCCTTGCCCCTGCCCCAAGAGGTGAAGTATTCCTCTCCAGCACTTTGTTTTCACTCACTGCCGGGAGCCATTGGTGTGTTCAGGGCAGCTCTGCCCAGGGCTCTGCCCTGCCATCTGCATGAAGAAAAGGGAGTGCCAGCATAGCTGACTGTGTTCTTGAGCTTCTCTGTAGGTTGTGCTGTGTGGGGGCTGTGACAGGGACTGGGGATTTTTCTGTGCCCTGCAGAGAGTGTTCCAGAAACCCCAGAGAGGGCTCAGGCATGTTTTGCTGGCAGCAGTAGTAGTGTCTGGTAGTTATGTTACTAAGTGGTAGTTAAAAAATCCTAGGACTGGTTGGTTTTTGGTGGCTCAGTGTTTCTGAGAGCTCCCTTTTACCTGAGCTCTCAGTTTCTATTGCTCATTGGATGGGATTTTTAGTATTGCCCTCCCCAGGTCTTTTCTATTCTGTTTTTGCAGTCCTGTTGTTGTCCCTCCCTGCCACAGCTGTGTATCTCCTCTCAGAGCCCATGTAAACCTCTTGGCACTACAGTAAACACTTCTGTTTTCCACCTTTCCCTCTGACTCTGTGCAAGCTGAGTGCATCTCAGGGGCTGAGGCACAGGGTCTCCTCCTGCAGCAGGTGTTGCCTTGGCACAGCCCCTTCCAGCCACGGGCACTGCCTGGGCTCAGCTCCCTCTGCTCCTGCAGTCCTCTGCAGGGTGTGGGCAGCTGCTGCCTCCTCCCAGCTTCCAGAAGCCTGCACAGGTGATGCAGTTTTCATTCCTAACCCAGAGCTTTAGTCAAGTTTCCCCAAGTGCTTTGGCAGGCAGAAAGGAGGAAGTTGTTCTGTCACCTCACGCCTCTCTGCTCCCCTGCTGCTGTGATCTGCTGCAGCCGTGCAGAACTGGAGACCAGGACAGCTGCTTCCACAGCAAGCAGATGCCACACGAGGGAGCTGCAACGGCCTTAAGTACCTTGGCATCTTCTGAAGACCTGCAGGCTGAGCTTTGGCTTGGCTTAAGGATCTTGGCAAGGCCCAGGCCTGGCAGGAAAATCTCCCTTCCCCCCTGCAAGCAAAGAGGCAGAAGTGCAGCTCTGGTTGGTCAATGGAAAACTGCTTTTATTTTACACTTCATAAGAGGCATCAGTGGAAAGAGGAGGGACAGGTGGAGGACAGACAAAGGGACAGGCTGGCTCCAGTCCCACTTCTCTGGAGTGTTCTCTGCAGTTCAGGAGAAGGGAGCTGCCTTTATGGGTATAAAAATAAGCCTCTGGCATATCAAAGTGTGTGTGACCACTTCAGCTGCTCTGAAGTGAGAAGGTATAATGCAAATGGTAGCCTGGAAATGTTCTTTGGTATCTCAGACACTCCTGAGTGTCCTTTCTGACCGAGGAGGAGCTGTGCATACAGCCTTACCCTAACAGGACACAGAGCTGTGGTCAGGTGCAGCATTGCTGTACAGAACAGAGACATGAAAAAGGGAGGAGGACTGAGTGCCAGGCTCACAGGGCAGAGGGGACAGGAGCTGTTGGTACCCCTCACCATAGCCCTGCCTCTCATCCAACCTGAGAACTGTTGGCTCTGAGTAACCAAAGCCTGACCTGTGTCTGCCTGACACGAAGCAGCAAGCTCTGTGGCCCCCTGAGCAGAAGCACTGGGGCCTGGGTGGAGCCTTGAAGGAGGATTAAAAAAAAAAATAGAATCTAGAATGGTCTGAGTGGGAAGGGACCTCCAGAGGTCAGCCCAGGGCAAGCAAATAGGACAGACCCAGTGCACACAGAGACAAACCCAATGCATTTATGGTCAGTGAGGCAGGATTTAATTTAAAGACTTTGCTCCCTTGGAGCCTCCTCAGCTGCACTGGATGCAGAATTCCTAGAAGAGGAGCACAGAGCATACACTGCTTCTGCACTGCTCTCACTGCCAACCATTTTCTGAGGGGCTCTGACCCTACTCCTGCTACTGGCACTGGCCAAGTGTCTTTCACTGGCTTCTGCTTGCAAGGACAAAGGCAAATTCCAAAGCTGTCCTGTGTGCTGGGACCAGCAAATGCATCTCCTGCAGCTGTGGCCTGAGGGGAAGGCTTTCAGTGCTCCTTCCCCTGCAGGCATGTTTTGTTCTTCCCATTTTGCTATCAGCTGTGCTGGTGGTGGGCAGTGCACTGCTTCCTGGGGCCAGCAAGGAGACTGCCAGTCCCTCTTAGTGCCCCTTTGGCTGCAGAGCTGGCACTGCTGCTGCAGGATGTGCTGCCCACTGCTGCTGCTGAGCTCCCGGAGGCACCCAGGAGGACTCTGGAGTACCTTGTGCTGTACCACTGCGTGCTGAGGTAGCAGCTCTGGAATCACAGGAGTGAGGCCTCAGCTAAAGGCAACTCCTTCCCCTCCTTTCCTCGTGTTGTAGAGCAGCTGAGCACAGCCCTCAGCAGCAGCAGATGTGCACTTCCCTGTGAGCACTACTTCAGTGCTGGAAGCACTCAAGATAGCACCACGAGCAGGCAGGGAAAGCTCTTTGGTGCTGAGGCTGAAGAAGCAGAGCACACAAGAAGACTTTTCCTCACATGTTTACTTTGAAGTAAATCTGAACCCCTTAACCCTGGATCTTGAAGAGAATTTCAGTGTTACTCCCTTACTCCAAATCCAAGCCCAGTAAGCTAAGAAAAGCAATAAATGGAGCTCTGCCAGCTCATGTCACCATCAGCACTGCAGCCTGCTCAGGAGCCTGCTGAGCAGTGCCTGCTCCAACATCACAGCAGCAAACCCCCAGCCAACTGCCCCCACAACTGGCAGGGCCAGCAGCGATCCCACACCTCGGCCTTCAGCTTGGGACATCCCTTCCTTTTATGCTTGTGTGCAGCCAGAGTTATTCACCTGCTCCAAGGCTGCAGGACAGCTCAAAGGCACCTCCTTGACCAGCAAAGCACAGCTCTGTCTCCTCACTGCAGCTGTGACACCTTCAGGGCTGAAGTACTGTTGAAGTCTAAGAAGAAAGGTCCCTCTTGCTGGGGCAGGAAGGTGGTGGGGATAACATTGTAAACACCAGCAGAGATGGGCTCCACTTCCAAGTAGCAAAAGCCACACCTAGGAGAAAGGAGACTCCCTGTTAGAACCAAGCTCTGAGATGTGTTTCACAGCTGGAAGGCTTCATGGAGCCTTCCTTACCTGTAGTCACCACTGCTCTTCTTCTGGAAGCCATGGGGGCCAGGATCTCCTACGGTAGAGACGGTGACGAGCTCAAAGCCAACGCTGTACTGCCTGCAAGAGACAGGACACTGCTCAGGCTCTGGGGACAGCAGAGAGCCAGGAGGAGGGGTGTCAAGAACTGCAGTGGCACATCTAGAAGTGGTGTCACAGTTGTGACACAAAGGTTAAGTCAAACTTCCCCTGACAGGAGTGCAGAATTTGGAGGTGAACAGGTCAGGTTCAGAACTTGCCTCTGTAGAACACATCGGCCAGGAGCCTGCCAAGCACTTCAGCCTAAGGTGACAGCTCTGGTGCCATGCCAGTGTCACAGACCCTGGGGTGGGACCTAGCTTCTGCCAGAGGAATCCATTTTGGTGAGAATTCCTCCTGTCACACTAGACCTGGGGACAATTTGTCTGCTACCTGCACCAACCAGCCATGAGCTGCACTTCAGGAGGAGGGCAGGATGGATGGAGAAGTGCTGCCACTGTGTGCACAGCTGGAGAGGTCTCCTCGAGGAGGGGAGGATGGATGGAGAAGTGCTGCCACTGTGAGCACAGCTGGAGAGATCTCCTCGAGGAGGGGAGGATGGATGGAGAAGTGCTGCCACTGTGTGCACAGCTGGAGAGGTCTCCTCGAGGAGGGGAGGATGGATGGAGAAGTGCTGCCACTGTGTGCACAGCTGGAGAGATCTCCTCGAGGAGGGGAGGATGGATGGAGAAGTGCTGCCACTGTGTGCACAGCTTGGCAAGAGGCAGAGGCCTGCCTGCATGGCAGGAGAAGTTGCTGCTTGGCAGCCCTCAGCACTGGTGGTTTGAGGCAGATCACTACCTCTGCCAAAGCACCACTCCACAGGGCACTGATAGGAGCACTTCTGGCCTGCTGGTGGCAGGGGCAATGCCCTTCCAGAGCAGCAGCACCTGCACAGGCCCCTGCCTGGGAGCCTGCAAGGGTTTGGTACCCTGTGCATTAGCACTGCTGCCAGAGCAAAGCAATCATCATAGAGTCCTTTGTACCTCCTTCCCTTCTGTGCCAGGCCTGGCTCTGCTCAGGCTCCAAGCTGCAGGGGAAGAAGGCTCCTGCTCTCCCTCAGGTGAAGGAGGCTGCTGGCAGGGCTGTCACCCTCTGCTTAGCCTCTACCCACCTTGGTCCCCGCAGCTCGATCAGTAAGGGTCCAGTCTTGTCCAGCTGGAACTGGTAAATGGGGTTGTTCTTGTAGGTGTCTCTGAAGTTCCCACAGCCTCCAGCACTGTGCCCTTTCCACTGCCCATTCACCTGAACCAGAGCACAGAAACCCCTCAAGTGCCCATTCCTGCACAGAGGCAGGGCCAGAGGCTGCTCCTTTCCAGCACTCTCTCTGCCAGACATGCCCTAGTGTCCAGCATTCTGTCTCTGGCCAGCATTCCCTGAGCTGCTCTGCCCTTACTGCCCAACCCATGGCTCCCTCACAAGCTGCTGCACTTTCCCAGCTTACAGGAACTCAGTAACCAGTGCCTGTTGCTGTGCCACAGTGGCCTCACTCCAGGTCTGCTCCCATCCATACCATCCCATGTCCCAAGGTGTTTGCCTTGGGTGCTCCTTGCACACAGTACTCCCACATTGTAACCTTTCCAGCTGCTGCCTCCAGCCCTCACCTTTCACCTGTCCATGCTCAGGACCAGCATTACAGGAACAAGATGCCCCCAGGGACAGAGTCTGCAAGGCCAAATCCATGCAGGAGGACAAGCACTGCTCAGCTTTAACAGACCACCTGCTTGCAGGGTCCCCTGCTAGCCCTCAAAGAACAGTCAGGCTTGTGGCACAGGCCACAGCTGAGAGCCACTTCTCCTCCCTCCCTAACCCTCCTGTCAGACCAGCACAGAAAGGAGCAACATTTAAACTTGAGATTTGATTTCCTTACCCATTGCCCAAAACTCCCAAACAGGGCAGGATTGCTGCCCCCACCACCCAGCCCCTGCTGCCTGCTGTTAGCCACCAGGGAGACACCTCCAGCTCATTCACAGGGGCTGCCAGCCACAGACTTCATTTTCTTTGGACCATCTCCTGCCTTGGGATGGTCACCTGCAGTGAGGTTTTGACCTCTTAAAGCATTCCCTCAACCTCAGCCCAGCTTTCAGAGGTTTCTGGCAGAACCAAGTGGACCATCTCACTGCTTCCAGGAGCTTCTCCAGCCACTTGCTGCTCTCTGCAACAGGTCAGCTCCAGAGGCTGCTCTGTGAACAGCAGCTGGTACCACAGCAGCTGGTACCACACAGTGCCTGAGCTCCAGAGCCCAGCTGCAAGCCAGGGGCTTGCCACCCACAGCCCCAGGTCCTCCTTGGCTTTTGGGCAGCAGTGCAGCAATGCCTTTCAAAACCTTGCACATCCCACCTATGGCAAAGCCAACCCAGAGCCACCACCCAGAGCAGGCAGCACTTCCTCACCCGTTTGGAGGTGGTGTAAGGTGTTGGAATCTTGGAGAAGGTGAACTTGCAGAGGGAATACACCTGTAGGAAAAGCAGCAGCAGGTCACACACAGTCCTGCACTCTTCATAAGGGATCCTGCCACAAGCAGAGCTGCCCCTACAGGGCTCTCAGGGCTCACTGTGATACCACTCCTCAGACGACCCTGTCAGGGCAGTGCTGGGACTAAGAGAACTTCATCCTACTTAGTTCTTCTCTTATCTAAAAAGCCAGCACAATGGGAACAATCTGCATGGTTCTTTTCTCAGTGACACCTTGCATGGATCACCAGACAGAATTGTTTTGGTTGGGAAACAAAGGTTATCTAAGGTTATCTGGTCCAACCACTGCACAACTCAGCAGCTACCAAAGAACTCCAAGCACTTGGAGAAGTCAAATCTTAACTGGCACCTAAAATAGGCTTCTTTTGATACAGACAGGACAGAGATGTTATTCTAGGAAAGAAAACTGTTTGCCAGCTGCTTTCCTGACTAACCCCACCCTCACTGTAGTGCCTTAGCTCCAGCTGCAGGACAGGATCCACCACTTCGCTGAGGGCTTTGCTCCGTCACTCACAGCCCAAGAACAACCCCAACCCAGCAGCTGTGCAAGCCAAGGGCAGCCTGGCACTCAGCAAGGCTCCAGCACATACCCTGATGGTGTAGTGGATGGTGTTCTGCTTCTCATACTGGGACACCACCAAGGTGAAGGTGTGGGGCCCTGGAGAGGTCAGCTTGATCTTGGTCAGGTAGTGAGGGCTGTTGATGCGAATGCCGTCGATGTAGGGAGGAGGATCCGCTGCAAGAGAAGAGGAGGGACACTGCCTTGGCCAGCAGCTCCCCTGGAAGGCTTCTGCACTGTTCGTGGCCAGGGGAGTGGGGTCATTGGTGCTAAGGGTAAGCTGTGAGCTCTCAGAAGAGCAGAACCTCAAGATGTGCTCATTAGGGGACAGATCATCTTCAGAGCTCCTCTGGGTCTCAGGAGAGGTCCAGCACACAGGACACACCTCCTGTACCTGAAGTACAGCTTAAAGCCCTGCCAGAGCTTCCACCAGCACCACTGCTCAAAGGAAACTGCCTGGGGTGATGTTGGGAGTGAAAAGGAGCAGGAGTGCAGCTGCAGCCAGCACCCATTCTGAGCAGCCCATGGCCCTCCTCCTCTGCCCTCTACTTCCCTCTTCCCAGACTTCTCTATTTCAGTGGAGCAGGAATGAATGCAGACAATTCCTTCAGCAGGTCCAGGATCAAGTCCTTTTATTTTCTTCCACAAAGCAACAGGATCAATGTAAACCCAGCAGGATCTTAGGCAGGGGAGATCTCAGCCTCACTGCCAAGGGCTGTGCCTGCTTTGTTCAGCTGGCAAAGGGCACCCTGCAGCCTGCCAGAGCCAGTTCCACAGCAAAGGACTCTGAAGGGCTTTGAGCTCAGATTAAAGGTGGTGCTCAGAGAGGGGCTGAAGGGCTGCTTCAGGACTGATCTCTGAGGTATCTGGTTTCAAAGCAGGAAGTGCCCTCCCTCTCCACCAAGCCCCCGGCAATTCTTCCTTCACCTCTGCCATCAGCCCCAGGCAGGAGGGAACACTCACCTGGGTAGTAAACTCTTCTGCCATCTGTCTTGTAGACCACCATGGTGATGAACTCCCTGTTGTGTGCAAAGTCATCCTGCAAGAAACAAACCAGGTGGGGCTGGGACCTCTGTGGGCTACACCCAGCCCCCAGNCTGTGATGTGCCTGCTGAGCAGGACCCAGACAGCAGCGCCCCCCGGCGGGCACTGGACCTCCAGCCTGTACTGGGGGTTGTTGGCCAGGCTGTAGGCATCCTTCACCGGGCCCTGCTTTGCCTCCCAGGTGCTGCAGGGGAGACAGAAAGGACAGCAGCAGCTGAGCAGGACACTGCCTGCTGCTTTGGCACCCAGCACACAGCCAAGTGCCTGATGGCTGCGCCCCACTGCAAGCCAAGAGGGGGACACCACACAGCAGAGCACTGCAGGCTGGCTTCAGAGATGGTTCACCAGGAGCAGGATGGTGCTGGGGGACTGCAGCCATGGGAAGCACAGGAGCAGTTGAGCTCTTCAGGGAGCCCAGGCCAGCCAGTTCCTGCCCTGCCTGCAGACACCAAGCTTGCACAAAGGCAGAACCTCCAGGTTCTGCTAACTGCACCACTTCTGCTTCCAGAAGCTTGACACAAGCTCTCCCTCCACTCCACTCAGGCTTGCTCCTAAGGTTCAATCTGAATCAAGTGGAGGGATTGAACCTTAAGGGAAAAAAGCCCTGTCTGGGCTGTTTGTAAGGATGTCTGCATCAAGTGCTAAAACACCCAAACTCAAACCAATAAAGGCCACCAAAGACCAAAGGAGGCAGCCTGCTGCAGCCTCTGCTGCAGCCTCTGCTGCCACCTGAGTTGCCTGGAGAAGGGAAGTCAGGAGTGGCAAAGCAGAAAGCACTGCTGAATGAATGCAAAGCAGGGCACACAGGGAACAGATGTGGGTAAAGCTGTGTCCAGGTCCCACAGGCCCTCCCACACCTTTAAAGCTTAACAGCACATGTGGAAGTTTGCAATACCAACTGAGCTTCAAGTTACCACCACCACTGGTCCACCTTTTACAGCATCTGTCAGTGTGCTGGGCACTTCCCTGCACAGTGTGAGGAGAGACTGGCAGGGGAGCTCTGAGCTCAGCAAAGCCCTCACCTTGCTGTGCCACACACCACACGCTGTTCCAGCTGCACACACAGCTGGAAGGAGCCTTTACAGACCAGCTCAGCAACCACACTGTGGGTGAAGGAGCTTGTGCAGAGCCAACAGAGCCAGCAGGGAAGCCCTGGCAAAATGCAGTGGAGTGAAAAAACAGAGAAAGCTTTGGTTTCTGGAACAGAAACACAGCCTTAGCCTCAGACTGGAGGTCACAGATACTGGTGGTCTGAGTGGCCCCATCCCTGAAGATAGTCAAGGTTAGGCTTGACAGGGTTCTGGGCAACCTATCTACTTGAGGATGCCCCTGCTGACTGCAGGGATGGATGACTGGACTGGATGACCTTTGGAGGTCCCTTCCAAGCCCCAGCACAATTCTGTTCAGAAAAATTCAGCAAAAGAAGGTTACTTGTGGTAACTACAGCTGGTGGAACATGGAATGGAACTCCTGTGCCATCAGAGACACCATGCCCTGCACAGGCTGCAGCTGGCCAGAAAAAAAGGCATCTCAAACTGCAGCTGGCTCACACAGCCACTGCCTGGGCTCTGCTTAGGGATGGGCTGCTCAAAAACCTGCTTTCTGCTCCAGTGGAAGGGTGTGGGGCTGAGGTCAGAGCCTGCTTACACAGCCTGAACTCCACAGAAACATCGAGGTCAGCAGAGTTTGAAGGATGTTACAGAAGTGGCCAGAAGCAAAGCCTGGGCTGAGAGGTCAAAGTGTGCAGCTGAGCCAGCAGCTTTGGCTCTAAGTGGGAAGAATGAAAGGAAATGGCAAAGCAGAGCACTGGAGAGACTGGCACACAGCTGCCTGCCTGGGACCAACCTGTGAATGCATGTGGACTCCTTGAACAGGCTTGGGTTCCAGCTCAGATAAATCACATCATAGTACTGGCACAGGTCCTCCCAGGAGATCCAAAAGATGCCTGCAGAGGAACATGCTGTTACTGCCTCTTTCCCAGACACCCTGGGCTTACTTTGCCTTCCAAAAGCCTCTTTCCAGGCAAGTGACACAGCTTACACAAACCAACACTGCTGTGAAAGTGAGGGGCTGCACTGCTCAGACCCTGAAATTCAGCCTTAAGCCCCAAACCTAGCAAGCACACCCAAGCACTGCTTAACTGGGACTAGCTGAAGCTGTCAGAGCAGTTTGTTTGTGGGATGTGGTGTGCTGAAAGCCATCAGTAGGTGACTGTTTGCTGCTCTTGCCTTTAAATCCCAGAATGGCTCAGGTTGGAAGGGACTTCAGAACTCATCTGCTCCAACCTCCCCACCATGCCCAGGGACACCTCTCAACTAGACTCTGCTGCTCAAGGCCTCATCCAGCCTGGCCTTGAACACACCCAGGGAGGAGGCAGCCTTAACTTCCTTTATGCATGAAGCAGGAGGCTCAAAGATGCTGTAAGTGGATGCATGCTGCAGGCACAGCCAAGTGGCACTGCACAAAAGGGCTCCCTCAGATCTGCAAACAGCACTGGATGCCTCAGAAGGAGCAGAGAAGAGACCTTTCTGAAAGCCAAACATCCTTCTGCAGAGCTTCTGCCCTGCCAGCAAACCTTCAGGGACCTCCCAGGTCCTGTGCTCTGCAGCTCCCAGGTGAAACTTATGTGGAGGGCAGTTGAGAACTGCAGCTTTACTCTCTGTGCTTCTACTTCCTGCAGAGAGAACACCACAAAGACCCACACTATCTGAAAAGAGGGGGACTCTGAAAGGCCTATTACCATTGTCTATCTTCTGAGCTGTCCTTGGGTCAAAGTTCAAGTACTTCTGCAGCTCTGGGCTCCAGTTCCTGGTGTCGTTCTCGCTGTAGCGACCCTTCCAGCGCAGGTGGCTCCAGGGGTTTTTCAGCTGAAGGAATCGAAGTCCCTAGAGAAGCACCACAGAAAAAAAGCCTGCATTCATCTTCTCCAAGTGACTTTTGTTTCTGTGTTAACAGGGAAGCTCCAGAAAATACAGCAGCTTGAAGATCTGGAGTCCTGTGTGCAGTTCTGAAGC
>VWYK01127847.1:16510-50385 GCA_013399775.1 Semnornis frantzii | reverse complement strand
GATCCTTGAGGTCCCTTCCAACCTTACCATTCTATGAGTCCTGGAATCCCCCAGTGGAGCTCAAACCCAACTCTATTAGCTCAGCAGCAACCCACCACAAGCAGGTACCCAGCAGGAGCCTCCCCTTTGCTCCATACCTTATACTCTCTTATATCCAGCACTGCATATGCATGGGTTGGAACCAAACCCCACTTTTCTCCTTCCTCTTCAGACATCACTCCTGTTGCTGTTGTGATGAGGACATCTCCCTTGTGAAACCTGTTCAGAGAGAGATGGAAGAGAGCTCAATTAAAAGCCTCCAAGTTGCAAACCAACATTTCTCAGGCACTGAGAGCAAGCTGAAGGATGAGAGGTTGATGCTTCCACACTTCTGCAGATGCTTACAGTGAAGTTTTGTGTCCTTTCAGGGGCTGAACTGTCAGCTCACAGCCACCAAGGTCTGCAATTGTTAACTGCACAGCAGCTGTGAAAACACAGCAGCTGTTTGCCCAGCAAAAGCCAAGCATGTGCAGTGCCACTGGATCACAGCTCCAGACGCTTCAGTTCAGCAGAGGTGAGCACCACTCATGCTAGATCCCACCCCAGCTGCACTCACACCTCCAAACTTCAATGCCTGAAGAGTTGGTGACAATCAGCTGAGAGCTTCTAACAACTGCAGAGTGAGTCAAGCTCTTCCCCATGAAAGAACTCAGATTCACAGAATGGTTTAGGTTGGAAGGGACCTTAAAAGTCATCCAGTGCCAAGCCCCTGCCATGGGCAGGGACACCTCCCACCAGCCCAGCTTGCTCCAGGCCCCATCCAGCCTGGCCTTGAACACCTCCAGGGAGCAGACATCCACAACTTCCCTCGGCTACCTGTGCCAGTGTCTGCCAACCCTCACTGCCAAGACTCTTCCTACTCTCCAGTCCCAATCTGCCCTCCTCAAGGATGTTTCATTCCCCTGCAGCTGCACTGAAATGCATCCAAAAGTGGCTGCACAAAACTGCTTTGAAGGAAGTCAAAGTGCTTGTGGCTGTCACCACAGGGACACTGCTCTGGCTGCAGTCCTGATGTCCTGCTGCTCCTCCAGGGTATTTCTTCTTCCAGGAAGCACAGGTTTGTTGACAAAGCACAGCTCTAGGAGTACCAAGGTGCTCTCTGTGGCCATTGCACTGCTTTTGCAGTGCTAACACAGCTGCTGCACAGCAAGCATTTGGATGCCTTGGGGAAAAGCCAACTGCTACCTTTGATAAAGCATTCTGAAGGTGCTGTCTTTATTGAAAGCCTGATTGTCAGAGTGCATAGCAATTCTTTCAGGTATCCAGCCAGTCAGGGCATGGAGATCAATGTTCTGAAAGACAGAAGTCAAGTGCACACAGTTACACTACAGCTCTACACACAAAAAGCTCAAGATGAAGACTGTATTAAAAAACAAACCAACCAACCCAAACAATTAAATGATTTGATTACTTTAAGACAATCTGTCCAAATGAAAAGAAGAAAACAAACCCCAAAGTGTGAACTGATGAAACAAAGTGGATTGTCAGAGCAGCAGAGTGCTGTGGCTGGCAGGACTGAAGGCTGGGATGGGGCTGGCCAGAGGGAGCTGCACAGGCTGAAGAACAGGGCTGAGGAGAATCTCAGCAGGTTCAGTGAGGCAGAGTGTAAGGTCCTGCACCCAGGTCAGGGCAGTCCCAGGGAGCAGTGCAGGCTGGGGGTGATGAGGCTGAGAGCAGCCCTGCAGGGAAGGACTTGAGGGTGCTGGTGGAGGAGAAGCTGTACAGGAGGCAGCAGTGGGCACTCACAGAATTGGATCCAGGAAAGTCATATCCTCCCATCACCTTCATGTAAGCCTTCTCGATCAGCGACACCCACAGCTCGTTCCTGTTGTTGGAGTAGGAGCAGAGAAGCTCCCCGCTGTGATCGACAGGCAATTGGTCATCGATGATCACCTGGGCCAGAGACAAAGGCAGCAGCAAGTCTGTCGGAAGTGCTACTTGGAGGCTGCATTCCAAAGTGCTCCTGACTGAACAGAAGTGTAACAGTTCCTCTGTGAACTGCCTCGGGCCTTGAGGATGCTTCGACATTTCCCTAGGGAGTGAGTTAGCAACCTCTTGGTCTGGAAGGACATCTTCTAAGTTAGGGTGAGGAGAGCCAAGCCATGGAACATCCTGGGCAGCCTTCTCCAGAGCCTCACCACCCTGGCACTGAAGAACTTCTGCCTCAGCTCCAGTCTAACCCTGCTCTGCCTCAGCTCCAAACCATTCCTCCTTCTCCTGTCTCTGGACACCCTCAGGAAAAGCCCTGCAGGATCCCTGTAAGGAAGCAAGCTTCATCACAGCCCTTTCAGAGCCTCTAGCTCCAGTTACATTTCTGCTGTGGAAAGGAAAACCAACCCAAAGCAGGAAGGAAAAGCCCTGCAGGACCCCTGTAAGGAAGCAAGCTCTGTCACAGCCCTTTGAGAGCCTCTAGCTCCACAGTTACATTTCTGCTGTGGAAAAGAAAACCTGCAGCACCTGCCAGTGTATAACATTTCCTCTGCAACACCACTCACCCACAAAACACATCTGAAGCTTTTGCTGTGCAAAGACATCTTCAGAGGCAAGCAGAAGCAGACCAAGCCTTTAAAAATGAAGTCATCCCCAAGCCATTTACCTTTCTAGGCACACCATTGATGTGAAGCTTCACCATGTACTTGCCACATGGATTATATTCTGGTTCCCCTTTCTTATTCTGAGGGTAAATTATACTGTTAAACAAACAAACAAGAAGAAAAATGAACAACCAAAAGCTGGAGGACACTGTGACATAAATGCCTTTGCTGTACCTGCCCAGCTAACAATACAAGTGGGATTAGCAAAGCCTGTGCCTGGAGTTTACACTGAAGATAGAGATGGAAATAGGAATGAAATGACTCAAACTGAGTAAAAATGGCAGGGATGGTTAAATAGATTTGAATTTCCAGGCTTGGCTCTTGCTGCAGTTTTCTGGTTTATATAGTAGCAAAAAACCAACAACCCAAACCAATCCTAAAATGAGAGGTTCTGCCAAGAGCAGCAGTGCAAATAGCTTGATGTGGCTACCAAACAATGGCTGTTTACACCTCTACAAGATTTGCCTGGAAGGAGAAGTCAGTGCACAACTGCTCCAGTAAAGAACTCAAGCTCCATTCTAAGCAGCACAGCTTAACACAACCACCAAATCACCCAGGAACAAGAGCCACACAGTGGCAAGAGCCTCCCAAACCTGTGCCAGGCTTATCAGAGGGGACTGAGACAGGGCTGTGGAGTTGTGCAGGCAAAGCAGACCTGCACAACAGCTGGCAGACCTGAGGAGGAAAAGAAAACTAGAAAGAAAGTACCATTTCTGCTAAAACCAAAGAGCTTCCAAGCTATTGGCTCCTCTCCAAAGCACAGCTGCAGTCAAGACTCCAGGGTGTGCTCACAGCCCTGCAGAGGGGGCTGCCCTCTCCCACGAGGCTCAGGAAGGTGACAGAAATGCTGGACTTTTTTCTCTGCCCAAGTGCCACAGGCATATTGCAAGAGCTCAGCAGTCTTAAGCTGGACATCAGGAGGATTTTCTTCTCAGCAGGGCTTCTCAGGCACTGGCACAGGCTGCCCAGGGAGCTGGGGGAGTCCCCATCCCTGGAGGGCTTTAAAAGATGAGTGGATGTGGTGGGCTTGTAAGCTCTAGGTGAGATGGTGGACTTGATCTCAAAGCTCTCTTCTAACCTCAATGGTTGTGTGGCTCTGGTGAGTCTGCAAAGGTCCTTAGGAAGCAACAGCTCCTTACCTTGTGATCAGCTTTTTGTTGTACCTCCTCTCATATGCTGCACTGATAGCCAGTGAGGCCACAAAGGAGCAGTCTGACACTATGGTCTGGGGAGAGGCAAACAGGGAGGGCATTTACTCAGCACTTAGATACTTAAAGACAAAGGAGGTGAAGAGAGGGAAGGAAGAAGGGAAAGCATTTCAACCAAAGTGCTCAGTGTGAGCCCCCTCCAAAGCAAACCAGTTTGGGTTATTCACAGACATCAGAGGAAAGTGCCTCAGCATTCACCCACACTTATTCCCTGCCCCCCAAAGCAGTGTCAGACAAAGGCCCTCCAGTGCTGATTTCAGAGCAGCCTGGGCCAGCTGCAGCTCCACACTGCACAAGGCAGTTCCACTCTTCTCAGGGGGCCACTTTGCTTCTTGGCCAATTCAAACACCAAACCCCTGCCCATCATTTTGTCCACGCAGTCAGTGAACAATCTGCTGCAGAGCACAGCTTAGCTTTTTGAACACCACCCTCAGCACCCTCTCAGGCAAACAGGATTTCCAGCTGGAACTCAGCCCCTGCTGCTCACTGCCACTGCTAACACCTGTTTACTCCACATGGAATCTGCAGTGACACTGAAATCAAGAGCCAAGGGAATCACCCTCCCCTCTGGGGGCTCCTTTCTGAAGGAGGTGGACTCAGCCTGCAATAACCTGCTGCCAGCAGAGGTGTCTCCTGAGGAGCAGCTCACCTGCTTGATGCTGAAGCTGGATACTGTATAAATCATGGTGGGGTTATTGGTGATGTCATCTGGTCGCACCCACCTGGCAAACATTGCTTTCTGCTTGGGGGACAGAGGTAACTTCCCACATTTATCACTGCAGTGAAGAGGAAAAAAAAGTAGAAAGGGATCAAGAGTGGTTTAGAAAAAACTTTTCGTGGCATAGCCAGGCCTACACAGGTCTGAGATGGTGCAGAACACCTGCAGAATAATCAGAGAGCAGTGAAACATTCCAGTCATGACCTTGGCTTTACAGGGAGCTGAGCTGATGAGCATGGAGCAGCAGCAGGAAATGGGCCCAGACTGCCAGCCCAGCCCTCCAAAAAGCCACCTGCAGCCTTGTCCTCACAGCCTGAAGACACAGATGCAGGAGCACTGCACAGCAAGGTAAGCCTTGATTTTGGATCACAGAATGGGTTGGGTTGGCAAAGCCCTTTCAGCTCACCCAACCCTTCTCTGACTCTGCCAAGGCTGGGGCTAAGCCACCACAGCTCTGCCCCTGGGAAACACCTCCAGGGCTGGGGACTCAGCTGCCTCCATGGGCAGCCTGTGCCAGGCTCTGATAGTCCCTTCAGTCAAGGATTTTCTTCTAAGGTCCAACTCAAACCTCCCCTGGCACAATTTCAGGCCACTTCCCCTTGTTCCACCACCTGACACCAGGGAGCAGAGCCCAATCCCCACCTCACTGCAACCTCCCCTCAGGGAGCTGTAGAGAGCAGTGATGTCACCTCTCAGCCTCCTCTTCTCCAGATGTGGTAGGTTGGGTTTGTTTTAAGGGGCACCTGGGATCCCTCAAACTACCACACCAGACTAACCAACCCCAGCCCTGTTCTCCAGGCCCTTCACCAGCCTCACTGCCCTTCTCTGGACATGCTCCAGCACCTCAACAGCTCTCTCGGAGCAAAGATCCCAAAACTGAACCCAGGGCTCAAAGTTTAAACAGTTTAAGGTCAGACTGGAAGAAAGGAAGTGGAAATACTTAAATATCTCCTCCTGAATTATGCTGGAAAGCTTCCACAGTGTTAAACTCTGACAAAGAAAACTCAGAAACAGCCAAGGCGGGGAGAGCTTTGGAAACAACCCCAGGAGTTCAGTAACCAGCTGACACTTACGAGAAGGGCATGGGGAAGGCAAAACGTTCCCTCAGATCCACACTCATGAAAGGGACATACTCAATGCCATTGACCTTGGAAGTCTTCCTACCAAGAAAGAGAGAGATAGTTACAAACCTGTCACCTTTCAAAGACTAAGGTCCAGAAAGCAATAAAATGAGTTTTGAAAAGCTATCAAGACAACACTTCTGGAGATCTGGGATGCAAATGACAGCATAAAAGAACTGGAGGGAACAGAAATCAGCCCTAAAAAGGCTCTGCTTCCTCAATTTCCAGTGAAGGAGCAGTTGTGCAACCTATGAATCTTTGTGTCTTGGAGATGGATCTCTCATGAGCTCAGTCAGGTAGCTTATGGGTGACACACCCCAGAATGGTTGGAGCTGGAAGGGACCTCCAAAGGTCACTCAGTCCAACTCCCCTGCAACGAGCAGGGAAAGTGAGGCTGTGGAAAACAATCCTGGCAGGCAGCTGCAAAAAGCTGTTTAAAGACACTCTTGGAAGTCTGCTCTGAATGCCAGGCACTGCTTACAGCAGCAGAGAGAGCACAGGAATCAGTGTGTGTGTGGAACTGCAGAGTGGGCTTTGGAGCAGCTTCCAACCTGTGCTCTGCACCTCCTGCTTCAGCTGCTTGATTGCTGTGTGAGCCACAGGAAGGATGTGAGCACAAACGAGGACCCTTGGGAAGGACTCAGCTCCAGCTCACCTGAGCACTTCTATCTCCTCTGCAGTGTATCTCTGACCTTGGGGCTCACTGGCTTGCACTGCTCTGATGGTCTGTGGCTTGTCATTCAAAGAGAAGTCAGGTCCCAGAGGAAAGAAGGTTCTGACTGGCTGACTTGGTTTAGCTGCCGTTGACCTCTCCTTCTGAGATGACTTGGACATAGATTCCTTCAGTGCCTCTGCCCTGAGGTGAACAAAAATGCATTTGGTTTACAACCACGATGAAAATGCTCTTCTGGTTCAGCTCCTTGCTTGACTGACATCCCAGCACCTGAAGTGGAATGAACAAATGCCCAAGCTGGCCAACAGCAAAGCTCTTTTCTGATGCCAGCACTTGTTTACTCTCAGAACAAGCCCACCAAAACAGAGAAGCAGGGCGTCCCTCCTCTCGCCCCCGCGCAGGGCGTCCCTCCTCTCGCACCCGCGCAGGGCGTCCCTCCTCTCGCGCCCGCGCAGGGCGTCCCTCCTCTCGCGCCCGCGCAGGGCGTCCCTCCTCTCGCGCCCGCGCAGGGCGTCCCTCCTCTCGCGCCCGCGCAGGGCGTCCCTATCAGCCACAACAGCAGGCAGAACCACCAGCACCCTCACAACTCAGCTCTTCAACTGCCTGGGGACTGTGTTTCCAGGAGCCAGTTTGGCTGTTGCTGCATTAAGCAGCTGGACAGTCCCAGGCATGCAGGAGCTTGCTTTGAACTCAGACTGAGAAAACTTACACTGGAACTGAGCTCAAGACAGCTCTGTATTTGCCATCACACAGGTAGGCTGAGACAAGTTACACTGAGCTTACACTTGTGCAACTCCTTTCAGGTAGAAACTCCACCAGCACAACCCCCACAGGAGACTGTCACCACCAAGGCAGGCACTTCCCAGTTTCCAGGCTGCTGCCTTGTGAAGGGATGCAGACACTTGTGTGACCCTGTGCTGACAACCCTGACCCTGTGCTGTCCTGGTTTCACAGAATCATGAAGGCTGGCAAAGATCTTTACAATCATCAAGTCCAACCACGACCTCAGTGCCATGACCACTAAACTATCTCCTGAAGCACCACATCTGCAGCTTCTTGAACACCTCCAGGGACAGGGACTCCTCCACCTCCCTGGGCAGCCTGTTGCCCTGCCTGGCCACTCTTGCAGTAGGAAATTTTTTCCTGATCTCCAACCTGAAGCCCAAAGCTGTGGCAAGGCACTCCAGTTTATCTCTCTGAAGACAAAGGGATGCACTGGCACTAACCTACNCACTGCCTGGCCACTCTTGCAGCAGGAAATTTTTTCCTGATCTCCAACCTGAAGCCCAAAGCTGTGCCAGAGGGCTGGCACACTGCTGTGTGGCTCCAGCAGTGCTGCCAGGGCTGCAGAGGAGCCAACTCTGCCCAGGGCCTAGCACACAAAGTGCCCAGAGGCAGGACACTGCCAGCATGCAGCACTCACCTGTCCAGTGCCTGCCGAGCCAGCTGCTTCAGCTTCGACTGCAGAGCTGCTTCTGAGGTTTGTGTAGCCTTAAGGTGCAGAAGAAAAAGCCACACATCAGAAAACCAAAAACCCAAACCCCAGAGGTTAGATAGGCTCAGCCTGCACAGTTCCACACTTACAGATCACAGCAAGCAATAACTGGTTGGGTTTTTTTTTTCCAGTTTCCTTCTGACATGAGAAATATTTTTTAAGCTCTCAGGATAAAAAGGATACTAAGCAAGCATCACTTTTCTGGCCTAGTGAATGCTCCTGCAACAGGAGTGGTATTTTAAAAGCCTCATTATTAAGGTTGATTATTTTGGCAGGTAGTTTATGTATACAATATTGTAGACACACCCTGCCAGAATAATTAATCATAACAAAATAGTACCTGGGCAGAAAGAAAACAAGGCCACAAGTTAGGTGTGCTACTGAGCTTAGATGTGTGCCAGTTCTGATGCCCAAATGAGTCAAAAGGAGTCTTGGGTAACTTAGGGAGAGATTTTCTGGAGAGCTTGTTTTTATAAAATGCAGGCAGGATTGCTTGCAAGTGAACCATCCTGGTCCTGCACATCACAGCCATCAAATAACCTGGCAGGGCACCAAAAGTGTGCCAACTTCTGCTGCCCTTTGGGAGGGCAGCTATGGCAGCTCACTTACAGCCTTCCTTACAGCTGAAGCAGAGGCACTGCAGCTAAACTCTCTACAAAGAGGTACAGCATGAGGGGTGACCTCTCCTGGGGCACTCCTGAGCAGGTTTCAGGTTCCAGCTTTGTACCACGACTGATCCTTCCAAGTTGGTGAGGTCAGCTGAGGAAACCGAAGGAAGTTGCTTGCACCCTGAGGAACAGCACTGGAAACTCTGCTTGGAGTGGACTATTGGCACATCTGCAAAGCCACCACACTCTGGAGCTGCTGGCTGGAAAGGGCTCTGGAGGATGTGTGAGAGCAAGCAGTGGAGATGGAGCACATTCAGCTAGGAGCCAGGCACAGGAGGGGAAGAATATCTGCTCTGAGTGCTTCCAAGGTGAGGAGGGGACAAAGCTCTCCACTAAGGAGGAAGCAGCAGAGCTTCCTTCCATCCTCTTTCAGCCTGTGAAGGAGGAGGCACTTTTTCATCAGCCCCAGGGACAAAGCCTAGAGTCATCTGAACAAAATAATATGCTAGGCAAGATTAAAAGAGACTCCAGAAGCATCTCTACCTAATGAGACACCTGATAAAAGCAGGAGTGACAATTTCAGGCTAAGTGCCACATCTCCAAGCAACATTCACAGGCACTGACACAGCAGCAGGAGCACAGCAGAGGAAGCAGAGTGTGCTGCCAGGGGAAAATTTATCTGACAGACTGAAAATGTTCTCCAACAGCTCAGGTGGAAAATCCAGGGCAGTTCTAGCACCTCTCAGTCTGGTTACACTATCACCAGGGCTTCTTACCCCACAGCAAACCAGTCACAGAATTGAGGGAGAAGATTTCTCTTTGACATGGAGCAAAAGCAGCACTCCCCTCCCAACAACCCAGGCACAGGGACAAGACAAAAAGGGCAAAGGAGGGGAAAAACAGACTTGGTGGAGTTACATTATGATGGTGAACTCTTCCTGTAAGGAGTCAGTGAAGGCAACTGGACTTGAGGGGAAAAAAAGCAGTACCTGTAATTACATCCTCCATCATTTACATCATGGCCAGGTCATCCTTGCCATCAATTCCAGTGTGAGCTCAATTCACTCCTAAGAGCTTTAGTGCTGAGCACTGAGTAACCAAGCAGTATTTTTTTTTACTACTTATGTTTTCAGAAGGTGTTAGACACAAAAAGGGTCCCTTCAGTTACTTCCTTTAATGCAGTCAGAAAGTAAAGGAGCTGGCAGGTCAGCAAGGCATCTGCAGCTTGATCTGCTTTGCCTTTCTGGTTTAGTGTTGCATTTGCTCCAGAGCCAAAATTAACATGGAAAAAAAAAAATAATTCCAGCATACACGGTGTTGGGGGGGGAAATAATTCCAGAGTATTCCTAGTCTTTAATATAAGACAGTTCAGGAAAAAAACAAACCAAATAAAGCACAAGGCCCCATAAATGCAAGAGAAATAACAACAAAAACCAAACCTGGAAGAAAGACTAAAAAACAGTTTGGGGGAGGGGAGGAAAAAAGTCTTTGTCAGTAGTTTTTAGAAATCCATGTCCTTTGTTTTTAAGGCAGCCTTTAAGGGTCAGTCACTTGTGTGAGTGGAAGAATTTCTTACCATCACATAATTCCACCAAGTTACCCTGTAGCTTAACATACTGTTTGCAAACAGAGCTCCACAGCCTCCGTGTACAGCTCCACAGCTTCCTCTGCATTGCCTTTCTCATCTTCGTCAAAGGCCTGGGTGACCAGGAAGTGAGCGCGCTCCAGGTCCAGCTGCTGCTTGGACTTCAGGGGGTCTGTGTTCTGGCACTGAACTAAAAGGAAGGGAAAGGGTTGAGCTTTCCAGCCTTACAGCAGTGGCACAGCTCTAGCAGCTCCCCCTCCCTTCCCCCTTCAGTGATGTGAAGCACTGCAGCGCTGGTGCTCGGGGCACGCTCCTCAGGTGCCATCCCCTCTAACAGCTCTGCTGCTGCCCATGCTGCCCAGAGAGGTGGTTGAGGCCCCATCCCTGGAGATACTCTGGGCTTGACAAGGCTCTGGGCAACCTGCTTGAGTGGAGGATGTCCCTGCTGACAGCAGGGGGTTGGACTGGATGCCCTTTGGAGGTCCCTTCCAACCCAACCCAAACATGGAGGAGGTGGAGTGCACCTTTACCAGGGCTGCAGACCCCACCAAAGTGAGCCCTCCAGCACACAGAAGCTATTCCAAAGGACCCTGACAAGCCAAAGCAGCAGAAGGAGCATGGCCTGGCCAGCCAGGAGAGATGGCTTTGGGGGGACCCAAGAGCAACCTGCTAGCAGCTGCCAGGTCAGCAAGAAAATGGATTCAGGCTCCTCACTGCCAGGCAAAGAAAGGGAGTGAGAACCATTGGCTGCCAACTGAAACAGGGGAGGATCCAGACAGATATTAAATAATCAGTCACTAAAAGGACAACTGCACCTGGGAACAGAGACACCAGGGAACTTCTGCCCTTTGGCTTTTTCAAGACCTGACCAATCTGGTCCAAAAAATCAGTGCCTGCCCTGCTCTGAGGAAGAGATTGGTCTATAGACCTCTCAGGGTCCCTTTCTGGCCAAGTGATTCTAGGATGCCAAGAACTGCAGGTGTGCAAAAATGTGACATTTTGGTCTAAGCATAAACACTGCAAGTGGATCAGACAAGGAAACCCTTCTGAGAGCAAAGAGCTCATTGCCCTCTCAGCTGGCAATCCTACACAAATACCAGAGCCCACTCACTTCAGACCCACTACAAGCTGAGCCTCTGATGTGAGTTTGGATTTGTTGCTGATCAATTTTTGTGGTTCCTAAGAACACAGAGAAGAAAGGCACAACCAAGCCCTTAGGAAGGAAGTCTCTGCTTCATTTCTGATGTGCTCGTTGTAGCTGTGGTCCTTTACAAAGGACAAGAAACTCAGAGCAATGAAAACCAGAGCAAAGATCACTGATACAGAACTCACAGCACCAAAAGGGTTTCCACTCCATCAATTTGAGCAGAGGTTTAATTAGAAAGCTTCATACCCACCTGCTGAATGGAGAGCTTGAACTCTCTCCAAGTACTCATTTATCTTCTCTTGAATGTTTTCCAAGTTGGACCCTGCCATCCCAGCATAAATCAAGGCTTGTGCAGCCTCCTGCAGGGAGAAGCATTGCAGACAGAGTTAAAGTTTGCTGCCTAGACAATTGCCTGCCACAAACCTGCCTGCAGCAGCCACGAGCTGCACAGAAGCCAATCCCTACACCTGCAAAAACCTTCAGAGCAGGAACACTCTGCTGGGAAGTTTCAAGTCCTAAAGGAGTTCATATTTTATTTTGCTCACACATGGGACAACCTGTAAAACTACATTCTGAGGGTCTGTCAGGCTGACTCCTGGTCCCTAGAGCAGTGCCTAAAATTAAGAGATGAAGCACAAATTTTCAAGCATGCACTGAAATCAGTTAAGTAAAGCTCACAAACTGCCTTTTATTTTTAAAGCTATGGAGTTAAGGTTAGGACAAAAAAAAAAAACCTACTTGTTAATTATTTGCATTTCATCTGCTAACAATGAAAGCAAAGCAACACAAAAGCTTTTCAAATTCCAACAGCATCTTGGTTTAGCAAAAGCTTTTATTTCATCGTCACTCAAATCAAGCTGTCGAGCCTGGGAAGCCCACAGATTTAAAGGTGCTTTGCTCCTCAAGCTTTGCCTTCTAAACGCTTGCATGTGCACAGATCACAAGCTCCTGATGGCAGTCTCCTGCCAGGAGGGAGCCCAGGCCCCCGGCTGAGCAGCACAGGGCATTATCTGCCTTAAGGCTTTCCTCACACTGCTGAACGTCGCCTCCGGTTGCCCAAGCTGCCCATCCAGTCACCGGAGTTACGAAAGCCACGCAGGGCTTGGCAGGGCTGCAGCAAACAGCCCGGGCGCCGCGGCCTCAGCGGCACCTGGAGAACTGCACACTTAAGACTTCATGGACATCAACTTCAGCTTAAAAACAAATCGTCCTTCTCCTCCTCTCGCCCTTTTTCACGCTCATGCACAGGTCACCACCACCACACTTTGCTTCTAGCAAGTTTCAGAGAGTCCCCCCAGTGCTCGGGAAGTCCGAGGCCAAGCACAGAGTCCCTTACAGGTTAATGACTGAAAACGGCTTCGGGAGGTGATGGAAGCTGTGGCATGGGCACTGCAGCAAGGGCAAACGCGGCCTCCAAAGGCAGCCCTGCTGGCAGGGCAGACGTGAAGCCGGAGCGGATGGAACCTCAACACAACTTGGCAAAACATAAATCCAACGACCCGACCGCGCGGACGCTTGTGAAACACACACGGTGGGCGCACGAAAGTCACCAAACAGCAATAGCTGCCTGCAGATACCGAGCGGCACTGGATTAGCGAAGCCACAGAGGAACCGGATCCCCAGCGGAGAGATGATTCACGCCGGGCTCCAGCCGCCCGCCCCGCCCGAGCCGCGCAGGGCGCTCAGCGCGCACCGACACCGCCCGAGCAGCCAGGCCCGGCAGAGAGCACTTGGGAGCGGAACGCGGAACTGCCGGGGCTGAGACTGAAGTACCTCCAGGCAGCGCTCTCGTCCGCAGGGCAAGTCCGACAAGCGCCGAGAGCAGCGGCGAGCCGGGGCTGCCGGTAAGGCCGGGCCAGGCGGGGCCTCGGGAGCGGGATGGGACGAGCTTCCCTTAATGCCCCAGCCCCTGGGGGTCTGTGGGCAGGGTGCACGACCGCCGGTACTAGTGGGGCCTCGAGGCGGCAAAGGACCGGGACACCGGCGCCCTGACAGAAGCAGCGGCCGCCGCCCGCCGTACCTTGTAGTAGAAGACCGCTTCCTGGTAGCGCCCGCTCTGATCCCGCTGCACCGCCAGCTGCGCGAACTTCACCGCGTCCAGCTCCAGCGTGCTGGCATCCATGGCCGGTTACCTCCTGCTGCTGCCCCCAGCAGCAGCCGCAGACCACTCCCTAGGCGACGGCCCCGCCGCTGCCTTCAAGCGTTGCCCCGGGCCGCCCCGCCGCGGCCCTCAGACGTGAGGGGGCGGAGCGAGCGCCGGAAGGGGCGGGGCGCCGTGAGTGGACCGAGAGCCTTGAGTAGGCGGAGAGCCGTGAGTGGGAGGGGCGCATTGAGTGGACGGTGTGCCGTGAGAGGGCGGGGCGCCGTGAGTGGCTGAAGTGCCGTGAGAGGGCGGAGCGCCGTGAGTGGGTGAAGTGCCGTGAGTGGGCGGGGCGCCGTGAGTGGCTGAAGTGCCGTGAGAGGGCGGGGCGCCGTGAGTGGCTGAAGTGCCGTGACCGGGCCCTGCTCGCTTTGGCATCCCGAGCTGTCTGTCATGTGCGCAGCGCACAAAGGCCAAACAGCTTCCCGGTGAAGCTTCACGTTGTGGCCGCTTCTGCAAGTCGTGGAGGTGCTGTGCTGGGTTCCCAGGAGGGCAGAGCTGAGACCCAGACTCCCGCCAACAGCGAGCTGGGTGCCAGGCACGAAGCACAGCTGAGGATTTAATCCGAGCTGAAGCTGATCTCAAACCGCAGGGAACAGCCCAGCGGCTCTGGCAGCTGAGGCCACAGCATGGCTGCAGAGAAACAACGGAGATAAGAGATCCAAGCACCAGGGAGGGAAGCTCAAGTGGACTTTATTAGAGCTATTAGAAGGTACATGGACAGCGGTGCACCAGCTCTTGCTTCATTCCTCACACTCAGCAGAGGAGCAGCAGATGCTGAAGGATTTGCACCAGCTCTTTGTTTTTTGCACGTTTCAAGTGTATAATGTGGGAGATCTCCAGACAGCCCTGAAGAACAACGTTGGCAAACCCAGGCTGAGCAGCTTCTTCAGAGGGTGCCTGGTATGTCACAGAAATGCTGTGGGTACCACACATCTCAGAGAGAAGTGGCTAAGAAGTGCTGGCAGTGGTGGATGCAGATAACCCATTTTATCATCACCTTGATGAAGTCCATTCTGTTCCATGAACTGGAAACAGTCCTTGAAAACTTCACTCTAGCACAATCTCTTTATTACAAATATTTACAGGTGTCTATTAGTGCAGCTTTCATTTCCACACTTTGACAATCCCATCCCTGGATGCAGTGACTATGAAGCCCTGTGTGGTCTGGAAAGTGGCAATATCTGTGATAATATCATGGTGGCCAACGGGGAGAGACTCTGGGCCCTTCCGAGGGGTCTCATCAGTGGGACCCAGTTTTTGCTTGTTTTGAATTTCCTGTACAACAACAAAAAAAAAAAGGTGAAAAATATCATCTAGAGCACAGGAAGCATTTGCAGAGAGGCATCACACAGGCTCAGCTGTAAAAAACCCTCTCAAACCAAGCAAGCCCAAATCTCCCACTCTATGATGGTTTTCTAGGATTACTCCTTGATTCACTTCTTTTCAACAAACCCAAGCCTTAATCATAGAATCCCAGAATGGCTCAGGTTGGAAGTGAGCTCAGAGCTCATCTGCTCCAGCCTCCCCACCATGTCCAGGGACACCTCTCAGGTAGACTCAGCTGCTCAAAGCTTCGTCTAGCCTGGCTTTCAACACCCCCAGGCAGGAGACACCACTCTCACACTGACGAACTACTCCCTCAGCTCCACTCTCACCCTGCTCTGCCTCAACTCCAGACCATTGCCCCCTTGCTCTGTCTCCAGACCCCCTCTTAGCAAATGCCTCTCTGCTGCCTTCCTGCAGGATCCCTTCAGGCACTGGCAGGCAGCTCTGAGGTGCCCCTGGAGCCTTCTCCTCTGCAGGCTGCACACCCCCAGCTCCCTCAGCCTGTGCTCACATCAGAGCTGCTGCAGCCCTGGGAGCATCTTTGTGGCTTCCTCTGGCCTCACCCCAGCATCTCTGTGTGACTCTTTTGCTGGAGACACCAGCACTGGAGGCAGTATTTGAACTGACATTATTACAGTCCTCTGGCTAGGGAAGGAATGGTTTTTTTTCTCATATTTCTGTCAATGATATTGTCATTTAGGGGGGAAATAATGATCTACAGCCAGACATACATCTTAGCTTCCCAAGGGTTTGATGAAGTCTGATTCAGTGGCACAAATATGATTGAGAACTGCATCTGAAGCACTCAGCAGTCACAGTGCATGAGCAGACTCTCACTGTCTTGGATCTTTTTCTAACAGCTTTTGAAGCAGCATTTCTTTAACTGCACTGAAACAAACCAAACTGAAACACACCACTCCCACCTCCACCTCAGCAGCACTGCCCCTTTCCAAACAGTCAAAACCTGCAGAGTAAAGGTCAAGCAGGAAGCTGTCAAAGCCAGCCAGGTACCTGCACCACCTCTGTGCCCTCGATTATCTTCCTGTAGTAGGAAACAGAAGGGCAGTTGGAACTTCCAGCTACAATGTAGGATCTCTCAGGGTAGGCTAAGTCCCAAAACCTAGACAGAGAGACACAAAAGCACCTTGAGATGTTAAATTTTACCAGCACTTGGGAAGCTGCTTCGCCCTTATGAGGAAAATGAGTAGGCACAAATCCTTACACAGCAGCAGGTAGAGCTGCAGAGGAACCATCACTGATGCCAAGCTGCAGAGGAACCATCACTGATTAGCTCCAAGCAGCCCATTTCAGACGCACATTTCAGAGGAGCATTGAGCTGTGCACTGCTTTGCTGAGCTCATGGCTGCTTGCTAAGCAGCACACCCCAGAACTGCTCTTCTGACTTCTTGAGGCTCACTTAGACAACGTTCAGCAAAGCTCAGTACAGCAGCAGGGGTGGAGGGGAAGGTGTCAAACAAAATGTTGTTGGGTTTGTTACCTGATCTTCATGTCTGAGCCTGCTGTCAGCAGGATGGGGTTGCCAGATGCTGGACTGCAGTATATGCCATGGATGCTGTTAGGAGAAGGCTAGAAGGGAAAAGTGATATTGGAAAAGAAATCACTAACAACAGCTGTGGCTATGCTTCACAAAGGGGGGAATGCATTCCTCACCACATCCATCCCCTCCTGCCCCCATGTCTCTGACAAATGCCCAGCTGCCTTGTTAACAGCCCCCACATCTCCATGTATCAATGCAAACTGCTCCCTCTCATTCCTTGTTTCACAGAGCAATGCAGCAGATTGCATAAAGCTCTTCTGGACTCTTAGACATTAATTCCTCAGTGATGGCAAACGAGAAAGATTGATCCTAACAAGACCAGGCAGGCAAACCAACCTGCACAGCACAGGGGTGGTTCAGTTTCTCTGCTGTGAGTGCATTAAGGGACAGACATGTGACAAAAGTAGCCTGAATCCCAAATTCCCTGTGGGCAAAGTGTGTGACCAAGAGGATCTCAGCCTGCAGGCTCTGCAGCAAATTCCAAGTTCCAGATCTGCAGTGACAACATTTCTAGAAGCAGCTGTGGTTACTCTGTGCATGTATTTGTGTTTTAAGAGAGTGAGCCCAGATTGCTCCTTCCCCACTTAACAACTTGAGGAAGAGGAACCTGATGCTTTAGGGCAGCAGTGGAGTGCAGTAGTGGCACTGGGTGACAGAAAGAACTTGCAGAGGAGCAGATGCTGACCACCTCAGAAACAGCAAGGAGCTGTTGGCCTTTCAGGGGTCTTCTGAGAACATGACTGGATCTAGCAAGTGCTGCAAGTGCATTCCACAGGTAGGGGAAGATGCCAATGCAGACCCGAGTCACACTGCTCTAATTCTGACAGCAGAACAATCACGGTGCCAAAATAAATCCAGGCAAGCTCCTGGCATCAAACTGGCAGGGCCACGGAGCCAGGGGACTGCACTGCCACACAGCATGGGGTGTGGGGTGGATTTAGCCCTGGCTACAGAAGAAAGGGGAGAAGAGAGAGGCCAGACCTGCAGTTCGGAGAGCGGCGGCGCGCTGCTGGCCCACAGCGTGAAGCGCCGATCGCCGGTTTCCATGTCCCACATGGAGACCTCGTTGTTGCCCTGGACAGCTGCAGGGAGACATGGCCAAGAGAGAAGGTGAACAGGCTGCCTGTGTGCTGCTGAGGGGTGGCACAGGGACACCCTGCCCTTGCTCTCTGCTGGGTTACTCTGGCAGTAAAGCCAGGCGTGTGTTTTGTTGGGTTTTCTGCTCAGCAGAAGCTTCACTGAAGTGTCTCATTGAAGAGTTCAGGTGAAGCTTGCTTTAACCTCCAGCCCTCTTTAAAAGGCATTAAACCCACAGCTTCCTCCCTAGGCAACTTCCCATCTTTCTTGAAGGATTGATGGGCACCAGGGACTTCACAGGTTGCACTGTCTGGGAAGGGACTCTCCAAGCTCATCTTGTCCGCCCCCCCCTGCACTCAGCAGGGACACTTCCAACTAGAGCAGGCTGCCCAAGGACACATCAAGTCTGAGCTTGAATGTCTCCAGGGACACATCCCTGGGCAACCTATGCCAGTCTCTCACCACTCTCATTGTGGAGAACTTCCTCTTGGTGTACAACCTAAATCTATTCTGCTCCATCTTAAAATCATGACTCCTGGGCAAGTAAGACAGCAATGCACAGTTGCAGAGTTCAGTAGCTATTGTGATATTCTACATCCAAGTTTAGTGTGGCCAGGCAAGGGATTCTGTCCAAGGCACTGCTTAAGATGCCTGGCAGCAAGGACCTCTTAATGCCCTTTCCAAGTGATGCACTTTGTCACTTGTTTAGTCTTTAGCAGAGGGGAAACAAACTGGAAAGCAGAGAGAAGCTTGCTTTATTTCTATGGCTTTCCAAGAAATCTGTTTTATCTCCCAGAAATGATGCCTAAGTACTAAAATATGAAACTCAAATTACTCTCATTTCACAGCAAGTTGATCAATCCTATTCCACTCCCCCTTTCACTTCATTTCAAAAAGCCAGGAAGGGCACAGCAGCAGAACACAAGTAGGAACCTTCCCTTTTTCCTCTTCCCAGGCAAAGCACGAGAGAAAACATGAGAAAGAAAAATAACCCAAACCCCAGCTCCTCTCAGGGCTTGAAGCAGAAGCTTTAGTCACAGGCTCTGGCCCCTGTGAGGTCAGTCTGAGCCATCTCTTACCTGCAATCACCCAGGACTGATAGACAGGATGCATGAGCAGGCGCCGGATCCGGGCCTTGGAGGGATGAGAGTGGCTGGAGATGGGTAACTGGAACCTCATGTCCCAGCATGCCATGGTCCCATTGCTTGTTCCTGGGGAGAGAGAAAGCTCCCCAGAGTCAGGGGGTAAGCAGGCAGCTTTTGGCCCACATCCTTGTGCTCTTGCTCAGAGAAGTGGACTTCAGCCACCAAGGCTTAGAGGGCAGAAGGACCTCTCACAAACAGCCCAGGAGCTATTCCTCTCCTCTGTTCTGAATTCCAGTCCAATCAGAGCAAGCAAAAGCCTGAGCTATGGTCACTGTACAAGGAAAGCAGAAGGGGCAGAGGGCAGCTGAGCAGCAGCAGGGGCTCACCGATGCACAGCCAGCACTGGTGTACGTCCACAGCAAAGGAAGTGATGAGGCCCAGCTTCAAGTCATGCTTCAGTGTCCAGGCATTGCTGCTGGACCTCAGATCCCAGCCCACCAGGGAGCCATTCACGGTGCCATAGGCCAGCACTGACTGTGCTCCTGAGTTGAAGTGATGCATGTCTACCACACAGCCATCATCCTTCAGATCTAAGGACCTGGGGGGAAAGGAAAAAATGATTTAGGAAGAGATGTGACTCCCTCCAAGTTTAAGCCTCCTTCCAACAGACAATCCTGAGCAGCGTTTTCCTCTTCATGCCCCTTCCCAAGGCGTCTGCCAGGAGCTTTCTGGTCTCTTCTCCCAACTAACCAGCAATAGGAGGAGAGGAAATGGATTTAAGTGGTGCCAGGGGAGGTTTAGATTGGACATTAGGGAAGACTTCTTGACTGAGAGAGTGGTGAGGGGTTGGAACAGGCTGCCCAGGGAGGTGATGAAGTCACCATCCCTGCAGGTGTTCAAGAAGCTGTAGAGTGGTGCTTCAAGATACAGTTTAGTGGTCATGGTAGTTGGGTTATGATGGACTTGATGATCTTAAAGGTCTTTTCCAGCCTTAGTGATTCTATGACTCGATCAATTTCAGTACCACTGATGCTTGTGCTCTCTCAAACCCCTCTGCTGACAGCACCTGCAAGCCTTCTACAGGCCAGTACCAGGCTGCCAGCAGCTCTCTGCATACACAGCCACAGTTCTGTGCTCTGGGCCTCAGTGTGGAGGATGTTTCCCTCCCATACCTGCTTCATGTTCACCAGATGTTCATCTACCCTGAATTTAGAGGCAGGAACATCCCTCTCCATGTGACTCCAGCATTACCAGCAGACACCTGCTCTGTGTGCAAAGGGACACCCTCCTGAGGCACAGAGGTGGTGTACACTGAAAGGGAAAACTGGCTTTGTGACTGCCCTAAACAGTGTCCCATCTCCCATACCTCTGCCACCTTACTCCTATTAAAAGCTTGGGTGAAAAAATGGCAGTTTTGGGGCCAAGCCACATGCTGTACATTTGTAAACATTTATCCAGTGCCCTGTCACTGGATCTCCAAAATGATCCAAGCATGAGCACCGTGACCGAGGAGGTCACAAACTACCAACCCCAGTGCATAAATAAAACAACTGAGGACTGTTCTGAGTGTCTCAAGCTCTGTGCCCAGTGCCACAGGAGGTCCCAAGAACCCAGAGCTACAAGCTCTGCAAGGTGGCCTTTCACCCCTCCTTTATAAAGCAGGGCAAGGTGATGGATGACAACCTTCCAGTTCAGCCTGGCTCAGCCACAAAGAGCAAACCAAGGGACCTATGGGAGGGACATCCTAGCAGCTCGAGCTCTGCAGTGAGATTTAGCTACTCTGGGTACAAACCTGCTTTGTATTGGATGAATTTTAGGGGATTTAGGGAGCTTTGAAGCCTCAATACTAAGAAGCTGGATGGCACCATTATCTGAAGCCACAGCCAAGTAATGGGAGCCTTGGCAGAAGGTCAGTGTCTTCACGTGTCCCCCGATGCGAGAGTAGGTCAGGATGGACCTGCACAGCACAGAGGGAGGGAGAGAGAAAGGAGATGTTTTGGTGACAAGAATTATTTATCTCAAACACCTACTTAAACCCAGCAGCTCTTGAGAGACCTCTGAAAAGAACATTTCCTGAGTGCTCCCAAGTCAGAAGGAAACAAAGCCTGTGCGGCCTCTGCAAGCTTGGCTTTCCATCACTGAGCCTCTGGGTTGTGACAGGCTCCAGCCACAGCAGCACACATCTGCCTGCCAGTAAAATCAAGGCCTGAGCTCAGTCTGCAGCACAGTGGCAATGCAGACCTCTGTGTTTCCCCAGCAAGGCACTTTCCTGCACCAAGGGGCAGCAGAGGACATGAAAGACTCCCATGGGCTTAGAGCAGCAGCACCAGAAGATATTTCTGTGTGCACAAAAAGGAACCCCAAAAGCCTGTGATTACTACAGCCAGGAGGCAGCCTCTCTGCATCTGCTGGGGAGCTTTTCCTCTTAATATACATTAACAAAGTGAAAGTGCAGTTTCACAGCTGCATGCCAAGACAAACACCAGGCTATCCGACGACTGATGTCTCCCACGCACCCACAAGCGATTCTTTTCCTCTCTGCTCAACTTTATTTTTCACCCTAAACCAGCAGCCCCCACACCCCTCGAGGTTGAAAGCTACCTGGTTGTAGTGGTTTTCCCTTCCATCTTTTGGCTGTTCCAGATTTTCACCGTGCCATCATTGGAGCAGGTGGCAAAAATGGAGTGTTCGTCAGAGACGCGGATGCGGTTCACAGCGGACTTGTGCTCGTGCAGGTGAGCTACCAACAGCCCCTTGGGACGCCATCCTGCAGGCACAGACAGAACCAGGGGGCTTGCTGCTGACTGCAGGAAGAAAAGGGTGGCCAGAAGGCCTAGGGAGGTTCTCCTCTGTCCTAGTGAGACCCCTTCTGGAATACTGTGTCTGGTTTTGGGCTTCCCGGATCAAGACAGACAGGGAGCTGCTGGAGAGAGTCCAACAGAGGCTTTGAGGATGCCTAGGGGACTGGAACATCTCTGCTGTGAAATAAAACTGAGAGCCCTGGGGCTGTTTAGTCTGGAGAGGAGAAGGCTGAGAGAGGATCTGATCAATTCTATAAATATCTGAGGGGTGGGTGTCAAGAAAAAGGAGCCAGGCTCTTTTCAGTGGTGCCCTGTGACAGGACAAGGAACAAGGGGTGCAAACTGGAACCCAGGAGGTTCCACCTTAACATGGGGAGAAAAAGCTCTTCTAAGACCCACAGAAAGGTGCTCCAGTCCTCAGAAAAGAACTTGAGATTTAGCTACCAAAAACTACCAATACTTGGGTGGTTCCCTCTGAAAGCAGCAGTACCTGGCTGCAGGCCCAGCAGGCAGCTAGCTACCTTAGTGAAGAATCAACAGCAGATGAAGGCAACCAAAGACAGACCACAGCACATCTCAGGACATGACACCAGTTATGAACCCTTTCCTGGTGTGGCAGAACAGCACAGCTGCCTGCACTGGCAGATGTTGTTCCACAGCTGTAGAACTCTCTTTAGAAGGCAAAGATGTGGCTGAGCTAAGGCCAGTCACAGGTAGCTAAATAGTAACTGCCACTTGGCCTCCTCTTGTGCGTTTTTGCCTTGATCTGCTGCTGTTTCAACTCAGATTATGTCTTTGTGTGTGTGTGTATGTGTGTTACAAGCTCTGTGGGCTGTGCTTTACCTGGGGGTGGGGGCTTGCTCTCCCACTCAGCATTCTCCATCATCTGCTTGGCCAGCCTCTCGGCGTTGCACTGCTCGCGCTTCTGCTGGATCAGCTGCTGCAGCTGGGACTTGCAGGTGGTGACACGCAGCTGGTGTGCAGAAGGGGAGGCTGAGCTGCTCAGCACCTGCAGGGCTGGCTTCCTGGGCTGAGACACTGCCCCATCTGATGCCTGCAACACAGCAGCACTTACACATACATGCCTTACAGAGCAATCCTGCTCTTTAGAGTACTGCAGAGAAGGGGAAAAATCTTTATTAGCGAAACAACGAGCAAGGAATTGGCACTAAGAAAACAATCGAGCAGGAAAACAACTAAAAACTGTGAAAATAATTGCTCATAGAAAAGCTTAACCATTCCCTTCTCTACCCTGTTTACCTGGGCTGTTCTCTAGTCTAGCTGTAAGAACCAATGTTGTGTGCACACCTCTCAGTGGGACTGCTACAGAGGCGTTCGCTGCTCTCAAGGCTGACAGAGTTCCAGGTTAGCTCTCACATTGGCTGACAGAATTCCAGGTTAGCTCTCAAATTGGCTGACAGAATTCCAGGTTAGCTCTCACATTGGCTGACAGAGTTCCAGGTTAGCTCTCAAACTGGCTGACAGAATTCCAGGTTAGCTCTCACACTGGCTGACAGAGTTCCAGGTTAGCTCTCACATTGGCTGACAGAATTCCAGGTTAGCTCTCAAACTGGCTGACAGAATTCCAGGTTAGCTCTCAAACTGGCTGACAGAATTCCAGGTTAGCTCTCAAATGGTTCTTTGTTTATTCTGGGCTTTCAAAGTGTCCATTGCTTCCCTCTTAGTTCAGAGTGGACACTTACTCAAAGCTAGCAGAAGTCAATCTCAATCAGTAACCAAGTAGGAAACAGTGTTCAGTGTCAAGAGATGCCTGCAGCCCACCCTGCTGTAGGTATTCCAGGTGCAGGATGTGTAAATGCAGCTCTGATGTGACACCAAGCTCAAATTGTGACACCTTATTCTCCTCCACACCTAGCAGGGCATGCAATTTGAGGAGCAGTCTTCCCTGCTAGCCTACCTACTACCTGCCTAGTCCCCAAAGCCCCATCCCTTCATGCAGAGCATCACTCTGGTAGTGGAGCTCTTCTCTTCCAGTGACTAAATTTGCTGCCATCCTGCTTTATATAAATGAGGCCTTGCAAGTCTGCTGCTGTGCTGCACAAGAGGCTAGGGAACAGCAGCAGTGTAAAATAACCTCCAAAGAAACAGGAACACCACGTCCCTCTAGTCCCACTTGGCCTGAAAAGCAAGGAATCCTTTCAGTTTGAGATGCAAGGAGTGGTTTTCAGCAGTACCTGTGGGGAGGATGACAGAGTGGCACAAATGCCAGCTGAGGACTCTGACCGAAGTGGCTTCCCAGCCTGCAAGGCTTCAGGGTCAGTGGCTTGCCCATGTCCTTTGGGTATTGGCTGGGAGATGTTAGTTGGTTCCAGGGACCCAAACATGCTCTTCCATTCTTCATTTACATTTGAATCTTGCTTTACATGTTTCCTGGCTACAAGCAGTTGTGAGGGAGAGAAAAAAAACATCAGCATGAGAGCAGGCACTCGGCCTGGGCCTCACCTGCAGACTGTGCGTGGGGCTCCTGTGCAGCTGCCAGCTGCTTGCTTACAGAGAGGGCAGACAGAAACGTGCTGCAGGCTGCTGCAGCAGCTCACAGGAACTTAGGAGTCAGAACAGATGTGGCAAATGCTCTGTTCACACCTTCTTAATCCTGCAGTTGACTCATGCACTAAATCACTCTGGGACAGGGAAGTTTTGTGTCCAGAAGGCTGCAGGGTAGTTAGGGAGGCTAAATTGCTGACACTTGCTAAGCAAAGCACAGCCTTAGTGCTCTGACCCTCAAAGGAAGGCTACACTGTACCTAAACAGACCCCAAAATATACCAACCACGTTTGTCATCAGGCTCCTGCTTTGTTTTCACAAGGTCCACTTGTCTGCCAGTTATTCCCAGAGCTGACAAGTCAATCACCCCTTTCTGGCTGCTGTCATGCAGGTGGCTCTGATCCACTATATTGGCTTTGGCTTTATTTGATTTTAACATGAAGTCTTTCAGTGCTAGCAGTTTGTCTTCTTCCTCCTCAGTCATGCCCTACAGAAGGGAAGAAAAGATATTATTTGCTTTTGACCAAGGACATGCACCAAGGCACGAAGAGAACACACCCACAGAACTGAAGACATTAACCTGCCACCGGGCAAGCTGCTGCAGACTCCTGTTCCTCCTCAGGAAGATCTAATATTGGGGCAACCTGCTTCATTGCCAGCCAGGCCATGCCAGCAGCCCACAGGTGAAAAATGGAGGGAAATACCCCCCACACACACACTCAGCTGCAGACCTTTCCCTTCCCAATGTTCATGTGTGGGGGATTCTTACTGCTCCCCTCCTCACATCAAACCTTAACACCTCCCAGCCCCCTGTGGCTTTTGCAGTGCCACTTGCAGGTCTCTCTCCAACAGATGCTCTCCAGCACAGCACACAGCACATGTTGTGTGACACTGACCCATCACAGATCTGTCAGAATCCTGACACACACAACTGAAGTCCTTCAAAGAAGATGCATTTGGGAAACCCAAACCTAAGGCTGCCCTGTCACTGGCAGGTCACAGCTCACAGGTTGTTAGGGGTTGGAAGGGACCCAAAGAGAGCATCGAGTCCAACCCCCCTGCCAGAGAAGGACCAGACAATCTAGCTCAAGTCAGAAAGGACCACATCCAGACAGGCCTTGAAAGGCTCCAGAGAAGGAGACTCCACAACCTCTCTGGGGAGCCTGTTCCAGTGCTCTGGGACCCTTACAGTAAAGAAGTTCCCCTTTGTGTTGAGGTGGAACCTCCTGTGCTGCAGCTTATATCCACTGCTCCTTGTCCTTGCCCTGTTGCTGGCAGATATTTCCCTTAACTTCTGAATTCTTTGTCCTGCAAGCACATCCTGCAATCAATGAAGTCAGTGGTTTGCAGGATCAGAACCTCAGGCTGGGAGCCCCTCAGAGCAGCAAGTGGCAGTTGAGGGTCTGGGGGGGTACAGAGCACCCAAGAAACTCAACCCTGACTTTCAAAGCACAAGCAAAAGCCAATCACCTGTGAAAGCAGCTTCTTCAAGAGCTGAGCAATGGCAGGGTCCTCTGGGGGTGGGCAGTCAGGGAGGGCACCAATCCTCTTCTTCTGCCTCATCTGGAGGTGCCGCAGCAGGCTGCCGATGTCCTTCGACCTCAGGACGTAGTCAAATATGGAGCGGCTGACAGGCTCCCTCAGCACACTCAGCAGGACAATTTCTTTGTCTATCTGCAGGCCAAGGAGAGAGGCCACTCAGCACAGAGCAGGGGCCACAGAGACCTAACAGTGCATCCTGGCATCTCATCCCTACCTACAGCGCTGCCACCTGAAGCAAGTAACTGGAGAACTGCAAAATTACAGAAGGCCTCAGGGTGGAAGGGAGCTCAGTGCTCATCCACTCCAGCCTCCCCACCATGCCCAGGGACACCTCTCAGCTACACTCAGCTGCTCAAGGCTTCATCTAGCCTGGCCTGCAACCCCCCCAGGCACAACCTCCCTGGGCAGCCTGTGCCAGACTCTCACCACCCTCACACTCAACAACTTCTTCCTCAGCTCCACTCTCACCCTGCTCTGCCTCAGCTCCAAACCATTGCCCCTTGCTCTGTCTCAGACCCCCTCAGCACAAGTCCCTCTGCAGCCTTCCTGCAGGATCCCTTCAGGCACTGGCAGGCAGCTCTGAGGTCCCCCTGGAGCCTTCTCCTCTGCAGGCTGCAGACCCCCAGCTCCCTCAGCCTGTGCTCACAGCAGAGCTGTTGCATCCCTGGGATCACCTTTGTGGCCTCCTCTGGCCTCACTCCAGCAGCTCTGTGTCCTCCTTCTGCTGGGGCTACCAGAGCTGGAGGCAGGATTGGAAGTGAGGTCTGAGCAGAGTGAAAGGGCAGAATTCCCTCTCTTGCCCTGCTGCCCACACTCCTCTGGCTGCAGCCCAGCCCACAATTCCCATTGGGATCTATCCACACTCTTTGAAGGCTTACCTGTATTATTGGCTGTGTGATGAAGGGGTGCAGGTATGGCATCAGCTTGCAGTAGACATCAGCAATGTTCAAATACTGAGCCACCACAGTGATGAACCCCACTGCGCCGTAACGTATCCAAAGATTGGGGTGGCACAGGAAAGGTGCTGGAAGACAACCAGGCAGTCAAAATACAGCATCCAGGTGAAGTGTGTGCCATGGAAATGGCAGCCTGGGACACAACTCCTTCCCCTAGAACCACCCCCAAACTAAGCCTTCCATCCTGCAGAGCACCAAGGTTAAAACGTTCTGAGTGGGGGAATTCTGTCATGGCTTTTGCTGTGTCTGTGCTGGTGTCAAACTCCACATTTTTCCTCTTTACTCACTTCAATCCCTAAATGTCAACTCCAGATTTGCAAAGGAAACTAATCCAACAGCAAATATTCCCCTTATTTTGGAGAGTTATGGAGAATCCCTAATACCAGGGATTAATGTTTCTCTTTTTAAGTAATCACTTTACTCCTCTCTGCCTTAAGTGGGAACTATTTCTACTGAAAACTCCCAAGGCTCTGAAGTCTACCTCAGTTACCTGAGTTTCACTAAGTTGTAACCAAGGGACTACAATCTAGGCACGAGATATAATCACAGATTATCTCCCCTGAACCTGGGCAGCCTGATCTACCTGAGCATGCCCGAGCTGACTGCAGAGGTGTTTGATAAGATGAGCTTTGAGAGTCCCTTCCAGACCAATGTAATCTGTGCCTGTGAATTCCAGCTCCACTTGAAAAGCCACAGCACAAGGGAGAAGCAGGCTACATGTCAAAAGATCAGTTGGGACTTGCTTCTCCCTAAACAGCTCCTAAATCTTGGACACATCCACATTCAGCTGCTAAGTGTAATGAGGAAGGAGATCAACTGTGTACTCGAGCTGCTGTGGAGCTAAGAGGGGTTTTATGGTGTTGGAAACAGGATGAGGAAGGATCTTGCATGGTCTGCAGGACTGGATTCCCCCCTCCAGTAATTTGCACATTGCCTGATCAACTTCCAGGGACTAGCCAGGAGTTTTTCCTTGCAGAGGCTGGCATGAAGAACAAGGGAAGATATTAAAGCAGAATGTTTGTGGACTAAGAGCTGTTTGCTGCTGTCCTGTATCAGGAGATACTTCCAATTTGTTTCCCCAAAATGATTATTTCAGAGCTTTGAGCACTATGGTCCAAACAGCAACAGCTCAGTAACACAGCTTGGATTCCACAGGTTTGCACACTGGACAGCTAGGCTGATGGTGAAGCTTTGTGTAGTCCTGAGAGCTCTGTTGCTAACCAGGAGAGCAAGGCATCCTCCAGCACCCAACTCACCAATGTCACAGGCAAACTCATAAATATGAGGCTTCTGCAAGAGCCCCAGCTGGCACATACAGGTGAGAGCATTGAGGGCTTTGTAGATGACAAACTCTTCAGCATCACTGAGGCCTTGCTGAAGCAGAGGTTTCAGTATTGAAGAGCTTTGCCAGCCAACGTAAGCAGCAACACCTGGGACAGAAAAAAAGAACAGATCAAAATCCAGAGCAGCTCTCCCTTGGCTCTTCTGCCCCAGGTGGAGATTGCTGCCCCACAGAGACAGCCCAAGCCACAGCATCAGTCAGCAGAAGAGGAAGCTGCTTTCCTATCCCAAGTTAGACCAACACTCAGAAAACTGTTTGATAAAGGCAGAGGTCCTTCCTCAGCACAGATTATTTGCCATCACGAAGCCACCTGGATCCTAGTTTCCAAAATAAATCCTGTTTTAAAATATATTTCAAGATCTCAAGAAGCCCAGGCCAAAAACAAACCAGAAATCAGACCACTGAAGCTGCTGGACAAAACAATACCAAGTGCATGGCAGTGAAGGAAACTGCTTTCCTACTCTTCCTCCTTTCCCAGGAGGAAGCATTTGCCACAGGAGAACTGGAGAGAGGAGAACTGGCCACAGGAACCTGTCCCCTGGCACTGCTGGATGAGCTAATCCACCTGTAGGAACAATTCTCTGGCAACAACCTTGTCAGATTTCTGCTCTTTACACCCACCAAGCCAACATTCCTTCCCACAAAAAACTGGGCAACTCCTCATTCTCCACTGAACAAAATCAGGTTCTTCAGCAAAGAGCTCAGACTCCCTGCTGCTGCTGTCATGTGGGGCACACAGCAAAGCCTTCAGCTGCCTCTGCTTCTAACCCAGCCGCTGGGGCTTGGTGAACACCACAAAACCCACTCCACGGCTCCCCACCACAACCAAGGTTGGACACACAACAACTTTGTCACTTTAAGAAGGGAACAATCAGTACACTTTGCTGCTGTCTTAATGCTGAGCTGTGTTGCCAAGCAGGCTGCTGAAGGCCTCACCCAGCCTGGCCCTGAACACCTGCAGGACCTCCCTGTGGCGGTGTCACACAACAGCTTCCAGCAGGCATCACAATTCATTTACTGCCACGGTTATCTCCCTCTTCTGCTGGGCTGAAGGTAAAGACTCACCAACGATGCTGTCAAAGAAGGCCCCTCGGAGGTGCCAGTCGTTCTTGTCGTTCAGGAAGGTGATCATGTGGGACAGGAGGACGTCGTTGGCCTTCTGGCGCCCGAAGAAGACGCAGAGCCGCGTGATGCCGTTCTCCATCAGCGTCTGCTTCACGATGTTCTCAGGGTCGCTCAGCAGAGTCACCACCTTCTGCTGCACCATTTCGTGCAGGGCTTGCAGCTCTGCAAGAGACGATGGGATGAGCGTCTGGGTCGGTGAGACTGCAGCTGGGGTCTGAGCAGAGCAGAGGGGCAGGATCCACTCTCTCCGCCTCTGGGCACACTGCTTTGGATGCAGCCCAGGCTGCCATTGGCCTTCTGGGCTGCAAGTGCTCACTGTTGGCTCAGTTGTTGACTCAGATGAGTGCTCACTGTTAGAAGCAGAAGTGACATTACCTGTGTCATAGTTGTCACTAGGGTGAGATGTTTCATCTGTTTCTTCACTGTTTGGTTCATTTTCCATGTTCAGGTTTTTCAGCTGTACTAGCTCCAGGAATCTCAGGGCTGTTTCTGCCAACAGGGCTATGTTTTCTGCAAAGAAAAACATCCTGGCTAAGAATTGCTCTGCTTAGCCAATTTGCAACAGCCTGATGAGAGGTTATAACCACTGACAGCATCAACCACAATGGGCAAATGGAACCACACAACCTGACCCTGAAACAGCTTGGAGCTCCCAAGTACCTCAAGCCCCACAGCACTTTAGTCACTTTTCCACAAGTGGAGAAATTGTGAGGATATCAAATGTAGCAAGGACCAATGTCAGCCTTCTAGGCCTAGCCCTGAATCCCATCTAATGGCTAAATAACTTGACAAACTTAAAGGCCATTTTCCTTCTTCCATCTCAGTTTATTTAACAAGGTCAGCTTTATATGACTCCATTTAAAAATTATTTATGAATAGAGTGAAAAGGATTGGTTTTTTTCTCTAATCTACAAACAAAATTGAGGTATGAGAAAAATAGTTTGTTCATAAGCCCTAAAGGTGGAAGATGAAGGTGACCAAAAGCGATTGGCTCTATCACCAGCTGGATGCTGTCTATAATCAGTTTTATCAGATTACCTGAGAAACAAAACAAGAACAGCACCTCCAACATTTTCAGCTGAGTTCTGCATTTATAACATTAAAAAAAAAAAAAAAGCCAATAAAACATCCTCATCATAGCAGTAAGGGTACAGAGTAAACAGCAACTACAGGCATGGCCCCCAGGCTTCTCCTGAACCAGGCAGGATTCTTGTGTCTGAATAAGGTATGAAGAAGACATCTGGTATGGAACCAGCTGGTCTAGTCCATAGCAAACGAGGTCATTTCAGCCCCTGAACATCAAATCTCATGTCGTGGGAGAACTCCTCTGAAGGCAGTGGTGCTTTAAGAGAGCTTCAGTATTTAATCACTTCAATCTGGCCACTCTGAGCAATCTGAGCTAATAAAATGCCAACGAAGATAAACTAATAAAAGCAGCAAGCTCTGGAAGCTTTGCTTACATGCCAAGCTACATAAAGAACTTTTCTTGGTTACCCTCTTGGTTACTCAGGGAATGAAGCCCAGGTTACTTTTCTGAGGCTGTAAACGCTGCCCCTCCTTACACTGGCAGTGGGCACAGCTGCTGTATGCCACAGCCCAAAGCACAGCTCCATGTTTGGGCAGTGCTTGTACATGCAGAACCACAGAGAACAATGAATGGCAGCTTTCAAAAGTGTTAATTCACGTAGCAGAGAGCAAACACACTTTGCCAACTCTTTAAAATGTAGTTACTGACTTTGGGGACAGGCCCACACTGGAAACTCATCTGTGAGGTTAAGTCCACTGATGACATAGCTGCTATCACCTGCACCAGTTCATAGTTTCATAGATGCATAGAATGGTTTGGGTTGGAAGGGACATTCAAGATCATCCAGTTCCAACCCCCTGCCATGGGCAGGGACACCTCCCACCAGCACAGCTTGCTCGAGGCTTCATCCAGCCTGGCCTTGAACACCTCCAGGGAGGGGGCAGCCAAAGCCTCCCTGGGCAACCTGAAGACAGCTGAAGTGAATACAGGTCCCTTTGCCTGCAGGCACTTCTGAGCCTTCTGGGAAGCTTCACTGACACAGGAACACCTATGTGGTGCCCTTGGGCAGAGGAGAGCGCTGCTAAGGAAGCACTCCAAAGCCCAAGGCCTGGACTTGTGACCGCATTTCCTCTTACCAGCATAGGCCAGCCTGACAATGGTGGCTTCATCCTGGGCCAAGTGTGCAATGCCCGGCAGGATGTACTCAGGGTAAATGTTGATGTCGTTGCGTGGCACCTCCTTGACCAGAGCCAGAACTTTGGTGAGTGTCCTGACAGACTCTGCCCTCACCCTGGGCACCGAGTCATTGCTGAAATGCAGCAGGTAAGGGGTGATGCGGTCCAGAAGGATCTCCACGCTCAGCCTCGGTGCCAAGTGAAGGATCAGCTCTAAAGCAGCCAGCTTGGAATCACAGTATTTGAGAGTCTGCAAGCAGGAGGTGATGACAGACACCAGGATGACCAGCCCGTTCTCCTTCGTCTCCCCCTCGGCCTTCTCCGTGCGGTCGTGGCCGCAGAGGTTGTGGATGATGTTGTCCAGATCCTTGCGTATGACCAGGATGCGCTCGTCGGCCGACACGAAGGTCTCCTTGGCAAACTGGGCCATGTAAGGCTGAAGGAAGGTGTAGAAGATTTCAGGGAACGCATTGTTGCGTTGCTGCTTCAAGTAATCCTCGGCTGCTAAACGTTTGTCTGGCTCCCGATGGACCATCTGAGTGACCTGGAGAAGGGCAAACGTGGGAGGGAGCGGGAGAGAACGAGGGAAGGTTTAGACATCTGTAACAGCAACAGAACCCAGCGTCCCAAAGCCAAACAATGTGCAGCTGGTCACCAAAGCAGGTGAAAAGAAACCTCAAACAGAAATGGCTCCAATGCTGTGGCTCCCTCCTTACCAGCTCCCTGATGCAGCGGTCCTCGATTTTGTTCAGGACTTGATCGGGGGAAAAGAGGCAGTTCCTGTAAGCCAGAAGCTGGGACAAATCAAACAGGGGCACACCTTCCGTGAAGAGCTCTGCTATTACACAGCCTGGGGAGCACACCAAAACAAGACAGACAAAGATCTCAGAGGATTATACACAGGCAATTTGACTTTGATTTCTGTGTGCAAACAAAAGCAAACTCTACGTGGCTGTTGGCTTGCTGGAAAAGAGCTGAGAGAGCTCCAAAACCTGGCTTCTACACTTGAGCCCAGAATTATCTCCCAAGTGTTTTGTCTCAAACACATCAACAGCAGAGGAGTTTGCAACTGAGAAACATGAGGCAGTGGCTTCAGCCACCTGCAGCTGGAAAACACACCACCAGAAAAGGAACCCACACCACTGTGACACAGGGAAAGAGTGCCAGCAAGGCAGCGCGGCTCGGGCAGCAGCTGCACACCAAGCAGCCCTGCTACAGAAGGTAAAAAAGCTCTGCTTGCACAGGGATGCTGGGAGGCAGCACACATTCACTCACACCAGCTCCTGGGCACAGGGAGAAATGACTGCCAGGACACCAGTGCCAGCCTCAGCCCCCCTGCTGTGTACATCACATCAGCTCTGCAAAGGTCCCACTCCTGCAGCTTGCTCCCTCCAGTCAGCATTTTCCTTTATCAGCAGAGTGCCCTGCAAGTGTGGCTGTAAGAGCAGCTTGGAAATTGAGGTCAGCACTACCTTTACCTTCAGATTTTCAATTACCTTACCAAAACACAAACAAAAAAACCCCAAAACCAAACGAAACCAACCAACACCAAACAAAAACCAAGCCAAACAAAAAACCCAACCAAAAAACCAAACCAAAACAAAAGAAGGCCAGACTTGTGGCTTCGATCTTCACAAGGCAAGCCCAAGACTTAAGACAAGCTTCCACAGTCAGACTTCTGAGTGGGACTACAACAGGAACTTGCTTAGTGATCCAATTTCCTGCCCTTGAGGCAAATGAAATGAGGAGAGGCTTATAAAGCCAGCATTGACAAACTGCCCTGAAAGCTGGCTCAGTCCCCAGGCAGCTGGACCTCAGGTGAACTGCTGACTGCTTCCTCCCCTTGGGTTCCAGGAGGCAGACGCTATGTGTGTGATGGTCTGTGGCTTGCAGAACCACCTCCTTGCCAGGGCAGAGCTAAGCCATAATGAGACAGTTTGTGATTTCCCTCCATGGATAACGCAGTGATGCGCTTGAGTTATGTAGCTCACTGACTGTGTCTGTGCTTTTTCTGTGATGGAAAGGCTGGGATTGAAGTCTTACACTTAGAACCAGCAGCTCTTTGCACACACTGCTCTCTAAGGCCACTGGCAAAAACCACCAGAACAACAAAAAACCAGCAAATGAGCTTTCCTGCACCCCAGCACACAACCATCAACCACACCCTGGTTTCTCCTGATGGCTCTGAGTACCTGCGGAGAAGATGTCCATGGCACGTTTCAACTCCCCCCTGGTTCTCTGGTTGCTGTTTGCCAAATCTACCAGAGGGGTTGAGGGGTCCCTCATGTTCTCCAGCTCGGTGGCAAACATGCTGCCGTCCACGAAGCGCTCGGGAGCGATGTAGCACGTCCTCCTCCGCGACGTGTCGAAGAAGTAATTGAAGTCGGCAGGGTTGTCTTCGGGAAGGTAAGTCGGCTTAAAACTGGCAAAGTCAGTTAGAAGGACCCAGTTCCAGCTGGTCACCATGATGTTCTCCGTTTTAATGTCCCCGTGGCGGACTCCAGACTTGTGTGCTTGGTCGACGGCAGTCAGGATCTGGAAAGCAATCCACCTTTTCTCGATGTTGTTCAGGAAGGGCCTGGTGCTGATCCGGTCGTAGAGGTTGTCCCGCACGTACTGCCTGAAGAGCATGGCAGCCTTCTCGGTCAGGGTGGCCTTCTGGAAGGGCAGGCAGTTCTGTGCCGAGTGCAACCTGATCTTCAGCTCCTCCAGCTCCTGCTTGTAGCTGGTCAGGGGTAAGGTCGGGTCCTGAATGGCGAACACCTTCACGACCACCAGCCCCTCTCGGTGCTTGGCTCGGGCCACCTTGAAGAAGCGGGTGCTGCCCAGGCTCTTGTCGTACTCGAAGTCGTGGATGTCCGAGAAGTAGCTGTCCACCGACAGGATCTGCGAGGGGGCGATGCCGGCCAGCTGGTTCCCCATGCCGGCTTCTGCTCCGGGCCACAGCCCCGCACCGCGGCTCTCCCGCCCCGGCCTGCGCGAAACACAGCGCGGATGTCACACCCCACGGGGTCGCTCCACCGCC
>VWYK01127847.1:0-13238 GCA_013399775.1 Semnornis frantzii | reverse complement strand
CTCTGTGTGTGTGCTGTGGTGAGTGCTGCGTGTGCTCTGTGTGTGCTGTGGTGAGTGCTGCGTGTGCTCTGTGGTGAGTGCTGTGTGCTCTGTGTGTGTGCTCTGTGTGTGTGCTGTGGTGAGTGCTGTGTATGCTCTCTGTGTGTGCTCTGTGTGTGTGCTATGTGAGTGCTGCGTGTGCTGTGTGCTCTGTGCCGCGTGTGTGCTCTCGTGTGAGTGCCGAGGGTGCTGCGTGTGTGCCGCTGTCTGACTGCGCTGAGCGTGAGCTGCCCCAGCACCGCTTTCTCATGGCTTGCTGCAGCTGCGCCACTCAGATGCCAGAATCTGTTGCTGGCTGGAGAAGCCCTGCTCTGGGGAGTCCTGTGCGTGTGTGCTTGCAGGGCAGGGTTTAACGGTGCCCAGAGCAGTAACGGGACTACAGCTCTCAGCATCTCTCTCTGTAGGTGTTCTTCACAGGGTTTGTGGTTTGTGTGTGCTTTATAATGAAAGATGGTTTTGTCAGATTCCTCATTTTGAAAAGGCTGAGAGTTTTTTGAGTGCTCAGAAAGCAAACTCCCAACACTCAGTCTCGGACAGCTCTCTGGCTCCTGGGAAGCACAGCCATTGCCCATCTTTGCTGTCGCTTTCAGCAGGCAGTTTTACCTCTGGCTAGACTAACGAAGCATCTCCTGGATACTCATTTAACTCTTTTCAGAATATAAGAGTTTTATTTCAGAAAATTGGAAGCTAGATGCAGGCTAATTTAGGCACAATGTGGGTAGATTCTCTCCACTTCCAGAATCCCAGGACAGATGGTTCTGATTTAATTAGAGAGAACACACACTTTAAACAATTCAGGCTGTTTATGTTTTCTGCTGTCTCTTTACAGGTCTTGCAAACAATTTAAGGCTAAGTGTTTGCAGGGACCTGAAAACAGTTTGGCTTTCTTTGGGCAGACTTTGACAGTTTAATCATTAAGCAAAAGTTATGATTCTTTGGGATATATTTATTCTTAAAATTTGTGGTTTATTTAACTGTGAACACAATACACTTCATCTTTTTCTTCTTCTTTTTTTTTTTTTTTTTTTCTCCTGAGAGCACAAATTAAATTAGAGGAGTTTACTTAAATGTAGGAAGTGAGCAGTGCAGTTCTTTACTCCTTCTCCAGCTCCAGCCACCTACATGTCTGCTGTTCCCATGTTAGTGTCTGGGAACTCTGCTCAGGATAACTCTCTCATCGTTCTGGGCATTCTTCAGACCAGAATAAGAGGTAGTTGCTATGTGTGTGTGGCTCCTTGGGCATGTCATGCTGTGTACAGGATGTGGTTATACAGAAATGTGACTGTGTAGTTGTATGCATGCAGTGTTTTTAGTGTACTCTGCCCTGAGTGGACGTCTTCAAAGCAAAGGCAGGTTAGGAAATACATCTGCATTTCCACCTCGTGATGTAGCAGAAGTGGAATACATTATCTAGGCAAATGAATTGTGGGTTTGAATAGCAAACTTCCAGACCACATGAAAATCCCATTGCTCTTTAAAGGGGCTTCTTGAAAAATGAGTGAAGCTGTAGTGATGAAGCCCAGGAGGACATCTGGCTTTCCTGTGGCTACAGAGACTCAGGACAGCTCCATACTGTGACAGAGATGTCCTGATGGAGCAGGTCCAGCAGAGGGCCATGAAAATGATCAGAGGGTTGGAGCAGCTCTGCTGTGAGGACAGGCTGAGGGAGCTGGGGGTGTGCAGCCTGGAGAAGAGAAGGCTCCAGGCAGACCTAACAGCAGCCTGCCAGGACCTGAAGGGGCTGCAAGCAGGCTGCAGAGGGACTGTTCCCAAAGGCCTGCAGGGACAGGAGGAGGGCAATGGTTTGAAATGAGAGCAGAGCAGATTGAGCTTGGATGTGAGGAACAAGTTGTGCAGCAGGAGGCTGCTGGAGCACTGCCACAGGTTGCCCAGGGAGGTGGTTGAAGCCTCATGGCTGGAGATACTGAGGCAGGAGAAGGCTGTGAGCAAGCTGCTGTAGTGGAGGATGTCCCTGCTGAGTGCAGGGGCTTGGACTGGATGAGCTTTGGAGCTCCCTTCCAATCCAAATCATTCTGTGGTTCTATGGCTCTAGTCAAGCTTCTGTACAATGTTGAGTGTTGTGGTGTTAGAGGTGTTGAGTTGCTTGGTCCTAATGTGTATTCTCCTGTGTTGTACAGATACTGAGATCTCTACTGCAGGAGAAGGGTGGATGTGCCTTGTAATGGAGCTGTAAAGTATAGCAAACTGAAAAGGAACAAAATCTCTCTCCACAAGCATTTGAAGCTGGTGAAAAGGCAGCAATGAGCAAGAACATGCTCATGAGTCAGGGAAGGGAAGGAAGGAATAAGAATGTGTAGAGTGTGCATTGCCTTGGATAGAGGGGACACTTGTCCAGAAAGTGGTCTTAGGAAACCAAGGAAGTGATGAAATCCCTTAGTGAAAAACTTGAGCTGGCTGAGGTTAACATTGTGATGGTCAGTGCTGCCATGGGATGTCTTTGGTCCTGCAAAGCCTGTTTTGTTGAGTTTTGTTTGCCTTTGTGAATCACATGTTTTTATTGTTAAAAAAAATTGACTTTTTAAATGTGAAGGAAGCTCTGCTATATCCTGCATGCCACAGAGTCCTGAAGGGAGAATATAAATGCTAAGCCTAACTGGGACCTGTCATCCTGGCACTCTGGTGTTCCCCAGTGGATCAGGGACCTGACACTGCAGGAGTTGCACCCAGAGTCAATGGAGAGGTGCAGCTGAGCTGAGACTGTGAAACTCAGGGCTAAACTCTGTTCTTTGTCTCACATGAGCTTCAAACCACAAAAGACAACTCCTTAGGATTCCTGAAGTTCTCTTGCTCCTTTTTTCCCCAGAAGCTGAGATCCTGTGAGGGAGCAGACCCTGTGCTGGTAGCTGATGTACACCCAGCAGGAACACTCAGCATGCACTTGGTGAAAGCTACAAAAACACCTTCAGAAAGGTGACGTTGCTTTGAAGTGCTGTCAAACACAGGCTGGCTTCCTTACTGCTGGCACTGGTGCTCAAGCCAAAGCTGCCTGGCATCATCTGTGTGCCAGGTTGCATGCCTGAGGGTGTTCAGGGTGGTCAGAGTGCTGCTAGCAGCCTCCTGTTCACCTGTGAGTGTGTGTGTGCTGAACTGCTCTGGTGAGAAGGTGGCTTGGTTAGAGTCAGTATAGGTGTAGGAATATCTGTGAGCTGTTCCTAAAGGTCATCATTCCAGAGGCAGTGCTCCCAGACAGGCACTCAGCTCTCTCAGGTCACCTCTCTGTTCTGCAGAGCAGCTCAGCCAGAGATTCCCAAAGCAACAAGGTGGTTCACTTGCAAACCAACCCCAGGAATGACCCCTGTTGATGAAACAGATTGTTGCTGCCAAGGGACAGGGGTTCAGAGGAGGGAGGGAGGGTGAAATGTTGGCATGCTGTAGGGTTTGTGCCACCCCATCCATATGGAAGCCTTGTAGCCAGATGTTCCCATATGGGCTGGCCAGCCACAGGGCTCCCAGCCAAGAAGGGGCTTTAGCAGGAGCTCTCTGGGTTTCCTGCTCTTAAGCCAGCACTAACTCTGCAGTCCCATGTTTGCAGCTTTTAAACCTTCTGAACCTAGGCACTGCAGCCAGGGCTGAGGGAAGAAGCTGAAAGCACTACAATAACCTGCTCCATGGCAGCAGGGAGCCGAGATGCTGAGGCAGGGAAGGGCCTTTACTACCCCATGGCTCCAGCAGGTACAGATCCTTCCTACTCTGTAAACCTGCCCTGGGTGAGGCTTTGAAAGTCCAGGAGGGGGGAAGGGAGCAAGCACTGGAATGATATGAAAGAGCTGAGAGCTCTTTTCTCTCTCATCACCTTCACAAAGCTAACTTCTCAGTTTCTCCATCACGAAAGGAGGTTTGCTGTGGCTGTGCCTGCTTCAGCACTGAGGTGTTCCAGAAAGGTCTGGCCCAGGCACCTTGGGGCATGGCTTAATGGCCGTGGTGGTGCTGGGCTGATGGTTGAGCTTGATGGTCTTAGAGGGTTTTTCCAAGCCCAGCAATTGTGTGATTCTGTAGTTACCAAACCCTTGTTCAGGCTGCTGCTCTTTCGTTCAGCTGCCAGGAGAGGTAGCAGCAGAGCAACGGGAGGAAAACTTTCTCCCTCCTGCTGGGCTGGGGAACTTCTGAACCACTCTCCGCATCTTGCAGCCAGAAGCAAACTGCAGTGCCCCCTGAAGTGCACTGCTGCGTTTGAAATGCAGTAAAAAGGCAGCAGTTTATATTTCAGAAACTCGTGATGAAGGCCACTTTTAACTGTCCTGCTTCACAGGCTGCCACACCTCCTGGTGTGTTAAATGAGTTCCCAGAAGCAGGATTTTCCATACCAGTTCCCCTGTTTCCAGCACCCACTGAGCTGTTGTCTCTTTGCTATCAGGTAACTTTACCAGTTGTAGTAAAATAGGTAACATGCAGAAAATGTGAGCAGCCTCTGAAGAGGAAGAGGGGAGGGGGCTGGAGGTCACTCGTGGCCAAGAGTGCAGCTGATAAAAACCATGAACTGATCTGCCCAGCGGTGGAGCTGATGGTAACAGACCCCAGGAGCTGTGTGTGGGAAGGCTGCACCGTGGGGCTTGAGGGCTTTAGCTCCATGACAAACTGCCCAGCTGCAGGGGAGGAAAAATGTAGGATCCTGCTATAAACCAGAGCTTGCATCTGCAGAGAAACTGCTGAGGGAGGACTTTGTTGTGCTTTTCAACGCTGACACATTTCAGTGCACCCTGCCAGGAAGACCTTATCTAGAGCCTCGTGGTTCACTTGGAGCATTTTGATTTATAATAGAGCTTCATGGGGCTCTTTTCTAAGCCTCAGCCTTATCTAAAGAAGGCCAAAAATACTCTGAGCTATGTTAGTTCAAGCCCTGAGGTCTTGGTTTTGATCAGATTGTAGTTAGGGAAAAAATCCAATTGAATTTGATTTTTTTTTTCCCCCTCTTGATTCATGGCATGAAAGTCTAAATAAAGCTCTCTAGATATGATCTATTAAATTAAAATAACTCAGATGAACAGCATCTAAGGCACAATAAACCCCAGAAATTAAATAGAAGTTTGCAACATCAGATAAATCTAAAAATAGAAGCAGCTCTTCTCGTCATGCAAGGGATTTTCATGTCCCTGCTGTCACTAAACACTCTGGAGTTTGTTTTCTCCTCCAGCAGTGATGCTGAAGGCAATTGCTTGCCTTGGATCCCTAGACCATAGTCTTCAGCTTTGCATTTGTACTCTGCCTCTGTTGAGGGTCTGGTATCAGTGACTGTGAATGTCACTGACTCATCTTTGCTCGTCAATGCCTGCCAGGACTGGAAGCTTACCTGGAAAAGAGCTGCAGGTGCATTCCACATCTGGATTTGTGGCTTTGATTACCACAAAATGGTCTGGGCTGGACTTGCACAGCTTATAAATGTGCTGGCTCAGGGACTGAGAGGAGAGCAGTGCCCAGAGAAAGTGTCAGGCTCAGTCTGAGGTGTGCAGGTGATGGATTTGTGTTCACACTTGCTCCAGGTTCAGGCTTTAGTTCCTAAAGATCAATCTCTGCCCCTCTGCAGTCAGCAAGGAGATCCCCAACTACATCAGGTTGCCCAGAGCCTTGTCAGTATCTCCAGCCATGGGGCCTCAACCACCTCCCTGGGCAACCTGTGGCAGTGTTCCAGCACCCTCCTGGTGCAGAACTTGTTCCTGGCACCCAAAGCATTGTTTTCCTGTGTTCAGTTTGATGAAAATACTTTCTTTGCTTTGGTTCAAGTTCTAACAAATGCTGCATTTCCTACTTTTGCTTTTCAAGAGCTGAGGGAACCAGAGTGACTCACAGGCAGCATTTGTAAAGCTGCCTTCCTGATGACTACAGCAAATAAATATTGGTAAGAGCAGTTTGTCTGATTGTGCCTGTTGCACAGCTTGTAAAAGTGTTGGCTCAGGGACTGAGAGGAGAGCAGTGCCCAGAGAAAGTGTCAGGCTCAGTCTGAGGTGTGCAGGTGATGGATTTGTGTTCACACTCACTCCAGCTTCAGGCTTTAAAAGATCAATCTCTGCACAGATGTCCTTACACAGGTTTGCATTTTACTGTCTGGATGCAAACTTTTCTGCTTGTTCAGCCACTGCTTTGGAGGTTAAGGAGCCTTTGCCTTTTGGTAGCCCCTGGGTGCCTCCAGTCTAAGGACTGGGCACAGGAACATCGAGTTTGAAAGTTGCCTTTCACCATATCCAGAGCTGCTTCTGGAGCTGGACTGCAGGGTATGGGAGTCAGTAGAAAATCAGATGTTCTTGTGCTGCTGAGAGGCAGATCAAGGATGTCCTTGCAGCTAGATTTATACTTGAGCATCTCTCTGCTCTCCCTGCACCCCAGGATGGCTGTGCCCTCCCTGCAGTGGAGTCTCAGGCGGTACCATGAAGAGTGGCTGCAGGGCTGAGTTTCAGGCCAGCTTTGTGAGTCATCCAGACTGTTTACCATCTGGAACAGCTCCTGGGCTGGCTCTGAAGCGATCCAGCTGGTACTCAGGCACTGCCTGGCCTGCTCTGTGGACAGGCTCAGGCGTTGCATGCCCAGCCCAGCTGCTGCTCTCCTTCGCTAGGTCACGTCTGGCGATAGCCTGGATGCCGTCCCGAGAGGGGCCAGAGGATGAGATGGGAGTGCAGCTTGGAGCCAAGTCAGGGTTTTGCAGCTCACAGAAATATGTCATCAACATGGACAGTGGGATTGGGGCACCCTTGGTGGGTTTGCCAATGGCACCAATCTGTGTGGTGTCGTTGACATGCTGGAAGGAGGAGATGTCATCCAGAGGGCCCCTGACAGGCTGCAGAGGTTGGTCAGGGCCAACCTCAGGAGTATAAGGCCAAGTGCAAGGTCCTGCACCTGGGTCAGGGCAATCCCAAGCTCAAATCCATGCTTGGCTGAGAATGGAGGAGAAGGCCTTGGGGGTGCTGGCTGAGGAGAAGCTCAACATGAGCCAGCAGTGAGAGCAGGCAGCTCAGAAACTAATCCTGTGCTGGGCTGCATCCAAATCAGCCTGGGTGAAAGGGGCAGGGAGGGGCTTCTGCCCCTCTGCCCTGCTGAGACCTCACCTAGAGTCCAGTGTCCAGCTCTGGATGCCCTGACACAAGCAGGACATGGAACTGTTAGAGCACATCCAGAGGAGACCACCAAGATGATCCAAGGGCTGCAGCAGCTCTGCTATGGGGACAGGCTGGGAGAGTTGGGGATGTGTAGCCCAGAGAAGGCTCCCCTGCAGGGAGACCTCAGAGCAGCCTGCCAGGATTTGAAATGGGCTACAGGAGAGCTGGGGAGAGACTTTTGACAAAGGTCTGGAGTGACAGGGTGAGGGGTGATGGCTTCAGACTGGAAGCAGCTGAATGGAGATGAGCCATGAGGAAGCAATTCTTGCTCAGGAGGGTGGTGAGGCTCTGGAACAGGTTGTCCAGAGAATTTGGGGAGGCTCCAAGCTTGGAAGTGTTCAAAAGCAGGTTGGATGAGGCCTGGAGCAAGCTGGGCTGGTAGGAGGTGTCCCTGCCTGTGGCAGGGGGTTGGAACTGGATGATCTTTAAGGTCCTTTCCAACCCAAACCATTCTAGGATTCTATTTTTTGAAACACTCAGATAACAAAGTCTGGAGGAGTGTCCCAAAGCCAGCAATAACAACCTTGTTTATTGCTCAAAACTGGGTTGGGATTTATCCAAGTAAAGGAACAGTTTTCATCAGCCTCTAGTCTAAGGCAGGCATCTGTGAAACTGAAAACACTTCCAGGCCATGGTTCCTGTGAGGTTCTCAGATGCTTGCTTCAGGAGGAGAAGAGCTGAGCCCCAGACTGTGTCCTCACTTGTAAGTGGTTGGTTAGCTCAGAAGGGGACATTTGCAGCAGCTTCATTCCCATCCTTGGTGTCTGATTGATTGAAGTCTCCCAGGGCAGGCTGCTGCCATCCCCTCTGTTCTGCCAACGAGGCTGCTCAGAGAGCTTCCTTCTGGTGCTCTCACAGGGGAGCAGCAGCTGCCTCCCAGCAGCCTGACATACCCAGGGCTGGTGCTAACTACAGGCTCAGCTCTCTCTTGTTGAGCCAACTGCATGAGGTTCAGCAATTCAAAGTGCAGGGTCCTGCATCTGGGTCGAGCCAATCCCAGGCACAAATCCAAGCTGGGTGCAGGGTGGGTTGAGGGCAGCCCTGAAGAAAGAGCCTTGGGGGTGTTGGGTGCTGAGCAGCTCCCCAGGAGCCAGCAGTGCCCTCCTGCAGCCCAGCAGGCAGCTGTGTGCTGGCTGCAGCCAGAGGAGTGTGGGCAGAGGGCAGGAGAGGGGATTGTGCCCCTTGGCTCTGCTCTGCTGAGGCCCCATATTGATTGTAAATCCATGGAAAATAAGCTGACTTATTGCATTCCAAGGCAGAGAGTCTTTAGTTTTATTTTCACTCAGAGTGAATGAAAAGGATTGATTCCTGTGCAACCCCTCCTGATGGCAACCAGAACACAAGGCACGGGGTAGGAGCTAGAAGGGGGAAGAAGGAGTTCTGATGGGAACCAGAACACAAGATAGGGAGTAGGAGCTGGAAGGGGGAAGAAGGAGTTCTGTTGGGAACCAGAACACAAGGCACGGGGTAGGAGCTAGAAGGGGGAAGAAGGAGTTCTGATGGGAACCAGAACACAAGATAGGGAGTAGGAGCTGGAAGGGGGAAGAAGGAGTTCTGTTGGGAACCAGAACACAAGGCACGGGGTAGGAGCTGGAAGGGGGAAGAAGTCCTGATGGGAACCAGAACCCAAGGTAGGGGGTAGGAGCTAGAAGAGGGAAGAAGGAGTTCTGATGGGAACCAGAACCCAAGGCATGGAGTAGGAGCTAGAAGGGGGAAGAAGGAGTTCTGATGGGAACCAGAAGCCAAGGTAAGAGATAGGAGCTAGAAGGGGGAAGAAGGAGTTCTGATGGGAACCAGAACCAAGGCAAGGAGTAGGAGCTAGAAGGGGGAAGAAGGAGTTCTGATGGGAACCAGAAGCCAAGGTAAGAGATAGGAGCTAGAAGGGGGAAGAAGGAGTTCTGATGGGAACCAGAACCCAAGGTAGGGAGTAGGAGCTAGAAGGGGGAAGAAGGAGTCCTGCCCTGCTTGTTGCTGGTAAGGGAGGAGCAGAGCCCAGGAAGATGTGGGAAATGAGCTCACATGAGAGAAGTGGGGGTGAAGGGAAGGGATGTCTGCTTCTTATTAAAACCTCAACTGCATTAGAGCTGGCCTGAGCCTTCCCCCAGCTGGCTTCTCTTACACTGACATCTGCAAGAGGATCCATAAAGCAGCATTAAGAAGTACAGATGTAACTCTGCTAAAAACTAACTCCTTTGCTATCAGTGGTGCTGGCCTTTGCATAAGCCTGCTGAGAAATGGCATTTGTTTGACAAAAACTCATTATGGAACAGCCTTTTGACATGGAAAGCTTCTACCAGGGGTGAGAAGAGTCCTTGGGAGCTTTTCACCTCGGGTTTTAAGTAGATTCTCTGGCAGAAATTCCAGGTAAATCTTTATTTTTGGTCGGCTTTCTTCTTCCAGTCCTTCCTGCTGCTTTTTTCTGAAGCTTGTCTGTGGTGGTTTTGAATTTTCTCAGGTGCACTGAAGCTGTTTTCCACTGCCCAGTGAAAAGCTGCAATGGTACCAGGGTGTCCATCTGTTAAGCTGGTGGCAGTGGGATGTATTCATCAGCCTGGTCCCTCCTGTGGGCAGTTGGCAGGGTGATGCTTTGTAAAATGAGCTCTCAACATCCTGCCTCTTTCTTTGCCAGACAACAGGAAAGTGAAAGTCAATGGCACCAGGGAGCCCATCGAGTTCAAGACAAATCAGTGGTTTGGGGCAACAGTCAAAGCTCACCAAGAAAAAGTGGTGGTAAGTCCTCTGCATTTGGCATTCATTTGGAGCTGGTGTTTGTTGCTCTCAGCTGGCTGTCTTTAGCAGCTCTCTGTGTGTACATGCTGGAGACAGCTCTGTGGTGGTGCATGAATGGTAAACCAGATGATGCACAGAGCTCAGGAAATGAAAGCAGTCTATGAAGGCAGGTCGAAGTGATCAGAAGATGATCCCACAGCCATGTGGGGAGGGCAGAGTGCCAGCTTGCTGTGCAGTCAGTGGTGGGGTTTGTTGGACAGGTAATGGATGTCTTTTAGAGATGCAGCAACTGATAGCTATACACTGGGCACTGTTATGGGGGGCAGAGGGGGCTGAGAGCAGCTCTGCAGGAAGAGCCTTGGGGGTGTTGGGTGCTGAGCAGCTCCCCAGAGCCAGCAGTGCCCTCCTGCAGCCCAGCAGGCAGCATTGTCCAGCTCAGCCAACTTGACCCAAGAGTTTCAGCTAAGTACAACAAACCATCACCACCCACCACACAGCCACTTTCTGCCAACCCTACCATCCTCAGCTGCCTGGATCTTGCTGTTTTTCAGCCACTGTGGCAGGATTACACCTAAGGCTAACTCCTGTGGGTGCATTGATTGCTGAGCAGCTCCCCAGGAGCCAGCAGTGCCCTCCTGCAGCCCAGCAGGCAGCTGTGTGCTGGCTGCAGCCAGAGGAGTGTGGGCAGAGAGCAGGAGAGGGGATTGTGCCCCTTGGCTCTGCTCAGACCTCACCTCCAATCCTGCCTCCAGCTCTGGTGTCCCCAGCATGAGAAGGACACAGAGCTGCTGGAGAGAGTCCAGAGGAGGCCACAAAGGTGATGAAGGGGAGATTCAGATTGGACATTAGGAAGAAGTTCTGTGTGGGTGATGAGGCACTGGAATGCTTTGCCCACAGAAGCTGTGAATGTCTCAGCTCTGGAAGCATTTAAGACCAGGCTGGATGAGGCCTTGAGCAAGCTGGTCTAGTGGAAGGTGTGCCTGCCCATGGGAGGGAGGTGCAACTAAGTGGCCTTTAAAGTCCCTTCCAAGGGACCAAGCCATTCCATGGCTGTGGTTCTGTCGTGTCTCTGCCCGAGCCATGCAGCACCAATCCTGCACTGCTAACAGCTGTGTTTGCCAGGTGCTTGGGTGTGTGCCAGGTCCAGGTGACATTATTTCTGTTCTGACAGGCTTGTGCTCCACTGTATCATTGGAGAACCCTTAAAGACAGCCCTGAGAAGGACCCAGTGGGTACCTGCTATGTAGCAGTTCAGAACTTCAGTGCCTATGCTGAGTACTCTCCTTGTCGCAACAGTAAGTGTGGATGGGAGCAGTCCTGTGTGGGGAGGGTCACTGCTCACTCACTGCTCCCAGCCTCCCACTCCTGAGTGGCAACAGGACAGCACTGCACTGGGTGGGGGGCTTAAGGGACAGTTGACTTTGAATTACACACCTGCCATTGGAGGCTTCCTGGTGTACCTGAAAGAGGAGAGATTGAGTAAAGGGAGCTGGTGCAGTGCCAGTGCTGAGATGTAATTGGTGCAGCTTCAGGGGCTTGAGAGGGCAGCAGCAGCCAGATGGAGATAAGCATCAGACAGCATTTTAAACCCATTACTCATGCTGCTGTGGAGTGGAAATCTCTCATTACAGGATCACCATCTGAAGAGCAGCCCCAGAACCACACGAGCCTGTGTCACTGTCTGTGCCCATATCACCCCCAGCAGCTCATTTCTGAAAGGCTTCCAGTCAGGAGGAAGGTCCTGCCCATGGGCACTGCTGCTCCACAGCCTGACCTGTGCAGTTCTGGGGCTGGCCCTTGTGAGGGGCATGTGCCCCTTTCTCTTGCCACAGCAGGGATGAGCAGGCTGAGCACTGACCTGTGCTGGCTCATCCTTTCTCAGCAGCTTTTGGGAATGCCTTGGTAAGCCCTTCTGTGTTCATGGCAGAGCAGCCTCTGGTGACTCTTCTGGGATTTCTTCTTGTTAGTTTGCACCTCCAGCCCAATTCAAACTGAACCCTTGATGCTTGTTGCAAGAGTCCTTCCTTGGCCACGGGAGGGACAGGTCCCAAGCAGCTGATTCTGGTTTTCCAAATCCTCACAGGGAGGCCACCAAGATGCTCACAGGGCTGGAGGAGCTCTGCTCTGAGGACAGGCTGAGAGAGTTGGGGCTCTGCAGCTTGGAGAAGAGAAGGCTTCCAGGAGACCTTAGAGTAGCCTTCCAGTATCTGAAGGGGGCTACAGGAAGGCTGGGGAGGGACTATTGACAAGGGCTGGGAATGACAGGACAAGGGGAATGGGTTTGAACTGGCAGAGGGGAGATTTAGACTGGATGTTAGGAGGAAGTTCTTTTCAGTGAGGGTGGTGAGACACTGGCACAGGTTGCCCAGGGAGGTTGTGGCTGCTCCCTCCCTGGAGGTGTTCAAGGCCAGGTTGGAGGAGGCCTTGAGTGACCTGTGCTAGTGGGAGGTGTCCCTGCCTATGGCAGGGGTTGGAACTGGCTGAGCTTTGAGGTCCCTTCCAACCTTACCATTCTGTGATTCTATGTTCAGGGTGGTCCTGCAGGAGGCCTTAGTTTGCCCTTCTGAAGAAGAAGACATCTTTTGGTAGCTCTGCATTTACAGCCTGACAGCTCCAGGCTGTGCCAGCTGTGGAATCAGTTCCCGGAGGTGTTTAAGGACCAGGCTGGATGAGGCTTCGAGCACCCTGCACTAGTGGGAGGTGTCCCTGCACTAGTGGGAGGTGTCCCTGCACTAGTGGGAGGTGTCCCTGCCAGCTCAGGCCATTCCCTGGTGGTGTGACTCAAATGCTTCTCCCTTGGTCGTTGCAGGCAATGCAGACCCCGAAGGACAAGGCTTTTGTCAAGCAGGTTTCAGCTTAGATTTTTACAAGGTGAGATTCTGCTCTGCAATGCTTTGACCAGATGTAATTCTGCACTGCCACTAATATTCAAGCACTCTCTCAGTTTGTTCCCTGTGCTGTCACCTCCTCCTTTAGAAGCTTCAAACCTTCTGGGTTTGTTACTAAGAGAAATGCTGCAGTCAGCACTTTTTATCTGCTTGCAGCTCTCCAGTCTGACTCTACTCAGCTTAACTTAATGAATAATTAGGGGGGAAAAAAGCCAAACTGTGCTTCTGTCTCAGCCTCTTCCACTCACAGTGCTTCCTAGAGACCTGATGTTCAGGAAGCTGCTTTTGAGGAGGTCAACAGCTTGTGTCAGGATGCTTTTGAAGGCAGATGAGGCATTGAGTAGGGCTGCTCTCTGGTGGACCTGAAAGTGGTTAAGGAAAAGGTTCTTACATGCCAAGAAGGTTCAGAAGCAATACTCTGGCCAAAGCATAACCTTTGTAACTGTACTGAACTCACCTGCAAGGCTGTGTCCAG
>VWYK01127845.1:60165-80107 GCA_013399775.1 Semnornis frantzii | reverse complement strand
AAAGGAAATTGGAGCCAGGTGAGCACTTGTCTCTTCTTCCAAGGAATGAGGCACAGGACAGGAGGAAAGGACCTCAGGGTGCCCCATGGGAGGCTGATGTTGGACATGAGGAACAATTTCTTCCCCTTCAGAGCTCTCAAGGCCTGGTCCAGGCTGCCCAGGAGTCCCCATCCCTGAAGAGCTTTCAAAGATGTGGTGCTGAGGAAGATAGTTTAGCGGCACCTGACAGCGCTGGATTACTGTTTGTACAGCATGATCCTAGAGATCTAACATAAATGATTCTGTGATTCCATGATCTGTTACCCTCCAGAGAAGGTGCTGGGCCTGTAAGAGAAACTGAATCCATCTCTAGTAATTTTTTTCCATGCTGATGAAGCAGAGGTTCCTATGATAGCCATGCAGGTGACCAGGAAGCCGAGACTCTGGTGCATGAATGTCACCTTTCTCATGCTTGGAGTGAGCAAATAAATCACAGGGCTGAAAATTGGAAGATCCTTTAGAGAAATAACAACTTGTAGATGCCAAGGAAGGGTTAAAAAAGAGTCCTGGGCTGCTTTTTGCTGAGGTCACCACACTCAAACGATCCTCTTATTGCAGGCAGGCAGCTTGCAGAGTTGCAACATCTGCACTTGTTTGGTGTTTCAAGGCAGCAGGAATGGGATGCCTCTTGCTTTCTCTAAAGAGGGTTTCTGGAAGTACTGGCAGAAACCTTCTAGTGCTTGCTGGCACTGAGGTTGGGAGTCTTCTGGTCCACAAGAAGAGCTGATGTGTCCCCTTCAGCTGGTGAGGGCAGAAATGCTGGGAAAGGATGGGCACAGGCTGCTGGGTTTATTTCTTGCTCCACCTGCCCTCTCATTGTTTGTGCTAGGTGTTCAGTGAGGTCAAAGCAACAAACAGGTTGGCTTGTCTCACTTGAAAATCAGAAATAAACCCTCTGTTCTGAGGAGCACATGGAAGGGGGAAGTGAGAGCAGCTTTCTGATGATGGCATCCTCTTGAGGTATTGAATGAGCTTCTGCCTCCTGCTAAGCTGAGAGATGCCAAACCCACCTGGACATTGACCTTGGGCAAGCTGCTATGGGTGACTCTGCTTTAGCAGTGGAGTTGGACTGGGTGATCTCCAGAGATCACTTCCAACCCTCACCATGCTGAGATTTGGTGATGCATCAGCTTTTCAGGGCAGATCTGTCTGCAGAGTGCCTGGTAGGACTGACCCCTGGTACAGAAGAGCTGAAGAGCTGGCTTCAGTTGGTGCCAGAGGACTGGAAGGTCTACCTGGGCCATGTAGTCTTCAGATCCTGAATCTAAGCCATCAGTTCCCTGCTGTGGTAGCTATTTCTGGAGAACTGCTTCATTGCATGGAAATAGGTGTGTGTGGTGTCTCCAGCCACGAGGTGTTTCCAGACACAAACCAAGGCAGGAGATGCTAGGCCAGTCCTGTGGTGAGTGAAAAAAACAAGATTTTGAGGGTCTGGAGGGTCAAAAGTCTTCTTGAGTCCTTCCTAAGCAGACAATGGCTTATGGAGAAGCTGATGTCAAAGCTGTGGGCTGATGTGTGGTTTCACCTGGGAAATCTTGGCTCTGTCTGTAGATTAGTTTGAGGATACTTGAGCTGATTATGTCTGAACCTTCAAGTGACAGCAGGCTTGTTTGCCTAACCCTGGGGACGTCACCAGACCAAATGTCTGTCCCTCAGGCACTTCCATGCTGTGGCCTGTCCAGTTTGATACATTTGGGAGACTGTTGGTTTGTAGGAGTCATAGAATGATCTGGGTTGGAGGGGACCTCCCAAGGTCATCCAGTCCAACCCACCCTGCAGTCAGCAGGGGCATCCTCAACAAGAGCAGGTTTCCCAGAGTCCTGTTGAGCCTCACCTTGAATGTCTCCAGGGATGGGGCCCAAACCACCTCCCTGGGCAACCTGTTCCAGTGTTCCACCACCCTCATAGTAAAGAACCTGTTCCTAGCATCCAATCTAAATCTGCTCTTCTGTAGTTTGAAACCATGGCCCCTTGTCCTTTCACCACAGGCCTTTGCAAACAGTCCCTCTCCAGCCTTCTTGTACCCCCTTCAGATACTGGAAGGCAGCAGATGGGGTGCAGATGAGCTGTTGCTGAGGATGATGAGCTCAGCAAGGTGCTGCTTGGCTTTGAGAAGTGCAGATCAGGTGCTTCTACAGAAGGCTGGGGACTTAAAAGTGTCTCTGGAGCATTAAAAGAGGACATTTGGTGTGACTCTAGGCCAGTGGCAGCTGTTCTCCTTCATTTGATAGCAATCAAAGCCTCACCCTGCAGTCATGTGTTGGGGCTGGTGGGCTTGGTCTGTATAATGAGCTGCTGTTTGCAGAGCTGCAAGACCCAGTCACACTTCCTTTCTGAACTGCAGCTTGCTGGTCACGGGCAGATGTTTCAATAACAAGCAAGGGAAAAAAAACCTTCAAGGATCAGCAGAGGTGCAAAACAAATTGTGCTGCTAGCTAGAAATCTGTGTGGGAACAAGGAAGGTCTCATTGTAGGGTCACTGGTGGAGGAAGGCGAGTAGGTATACCAAGAAAAAACTTCTTCTGGAGGTTGTTGTAGTCTTGGTGGTGTTCTGAGGAGAACATGGAAGGGGAAGTGAGATAAGCTTTCTGGTTGAGGTATTGAGTGAGCTCCTGCTGGGTCGAGGGCTGAGAGAAAGGTGCTGCTTTGCTCTCCCAAGGAGCACTATTCTAATGCTGGGTGCTTCTCTCCCCAGGTGGTGCACAGCCATGGCTATCCTCTTTGCCGTGGTGGCCAGGGGCACAACCATCCTTGCCAAACATGCCTGGTGTGGAGGAAACTTTCTGGAGGTGACAGAGCAGATCCTGGCAAAAATCCCATCTGAAAACAACAAACTGACCTATTCCCATGGGAAGTGAGTAAATGGTCCCCCTTCTGGTTTGTGGGAGGAGCCTGCAGAACCTGCTGGTGGGATTTTCAGGGTGCAGATTGAAGGGACTCTCGGCTCAAAAGGTCTTTTTTCCACCCAGAACTTGACAGCATAACCAAGATTTGAACTCTGAGCAGTGAGTTGATACAAAGTTGATTTCTCCAGCAACTCCCACGTGAGCTGGAGGTTGCTCAGCCGTGGCTCTCAAACTGCTGGAGTCTTTGTGCCACCCTAGACAGGTTTGGGTGGGAAGGGATCCTTAAAGGTTGTTCAGATGTCCCACAAAGTTACTGCTCAGTGTGGAATGCTCTGAAGGAGGTGAGGACAGTAATTCTGTACCATGGAGGTGGCCTTGACTCAGGGTAGCTGACAGGAATGGAGACAGCTCAGCAGGAATGGTGAGATGTGTTGCCATCTCTGAGAGGTTCTGTAGAGTGGCTGGAACATGCTCTTCTACTTCTCCAGCCCTTGAAGGTCCTGAAAAGCCTTCTGGAAGATTAGTGCCAACTCCATCTGACCTTTTGATTTCTTTGTTTCTTGTCTGCAGTTATCTGTTCCATTACATCTGCCAGGACAGGATCATTTACCTCTGCATCACAGATGATGTAAGTGATTTGCTCACAGCTACTCCACAGACACCACTCTTGCATGTGTTGGCTTTTTTTATGTCAGAAAAGCCCAGCAGTTGATGGAGATCTGAGCTGTCTGAGGTATCTTTTCCTCCCTTGGAACTGCTGCTTGTGTTCTCCTTCAGCTTTAAAGGCTAAACCTGGAACTCAAATGTTAACCTCAAAAAGTTTTTGGTTTCACCTAAACCTGGAACCCAAGGGGATGTGAATTTTAGTTTGGAGGTTAAGTTCTGGGTTTCACCTAAACCTGGAACCACAAATAGTTGGTTTTGAGGTTCAGTCCTTGGTTTCACCTCATTGGTTTTTTTTCCCCTCGTGGAAGCAGAATCTGGATGCAGAGGCAAGACTCGAGTTGTGTAACACTCCTCTGTTCTGGTTGTGTTGAAGCACAAACTTCTCCCTGACTGGAGGAAGTTGCCAGGCACAAAAGTGGAGCTCTGGATAGCTCAGTAAAGTCCACTGCCAACCAGTATCCAGGAAGCTGAGGCTGAAAGCTGGTTGCTGCTCAGAGCCCAGCAGCTAAATGCCATCATGTTACAACAGTGTTCCTGTGAAGAACTGATAGCTGTAGCTCCTCCACACCTGGCTAGGTGCCCTGTAGACACCATTCCTGGCCTGACACAGCTCTGGATGTCCTCTGCTCTCTTCTTTGCAGGACTTTGAACGATCCAGAGCTTTCAACTTCCTGAATGAAATCAAGAAGAGGTTTCAGACCACCTATGGCTCCAGAGCTCAGACAGCCCTGCCCTACGCCATGAACAGCGAGTTCTCCAGCGTCTTGGCCGCACAGCTGGTGAGATCTGCTGCCAAATGGATCTCCTCAATAAGACAAACTTCTCCCCACAGCTTCTCTTTGTGTCTTCTCACTGTGCTGAGTGTGGGTGTAAAGCCCAGGGGGTGGTGGTTCTCCTGACACCTCCACCCTGCAGGTTGGGGTTAGCGGTGGTGTGTGAACCGTTCGTACCAGGTAGGTGTGCTGGAGGTTAGACCTTCATGGTCACACTTGAAGTCAGAGAGCCACAGACTTGTTAAGGGTTGGAAGGGACCTTCTGGAGATCATCCAGTGCAAATCCACAGCTCAAGCAGGGTCACAATGGCCAGATAGGTTTGGAAGCTCTCCAGAGAGTGAGACTTCACAACTCCTCTGGGCAGCTTCCTCCAGGGATGGTGATGGTGAGGAGAGGAGTTTAACTAGTGTGAGGCTGGTGGTAAGACTGAGAGCATGCCAGTTCTACACCTAGAAAAGAGAACCTCTGAGGAGAAGGTTCCAAGGAGCTGCTGCATTCAAAGGATCGTGAGATGAGATTCTGTTGGTGCTGGAGCCTCTTGCTTCCCAGGTGTCAGAAATGGATGAAAATCAAACACTGGAAAGGAAATTGTGGTTTAAGTAGCTATGTGGGTGGTCATGAAGTAGAGAAGTTGTGGTCTGGTCCTGGCCTCTGCTGTCAGTCTCCTCAAATGGCCTCTGATCACAGTAGAGATGCTTCCAGAAAGTCTTCAGAAGCTGCAAGTTTAGAGGAAAGGAGCTGCCTTTTTTGTCTCAAAGAGCTGCAGTACAACATGGGAGGTCCTTGTATTCATCAACTCTTTGTCTGTTACAGAAATACCACTCAGAGAGCAAAGGCCCTGACCAGGTGGCAGAGACACAAGCCCAGATTGATGAACTCAAAGGCATCATGGTTCGAAACATAGGTACTGGGATTCCCTTGGTGCCACACCTGACCTGTGTGGTGGGACACCACTGCCTGGCCATGTCTGACAGGATGAGAAGTGCTTGTCATGGTCATCAGAGAATGGTTTGGGTTGGAGGGACCTTCAAAGCTCATCTAATCCAACGCCCTGCAGCTAGCAGGGACATCCAAAACTAGAGCAAATTGCTCAGAGCCCCAGACAACCTGACCTGCAGTGGTGCCAGGCATGGGACATCTCCCAGCTCTCTGGGCTACCTATGCGAGGCTCTCACTACCCTCAGTGTCAAACATTTCTCCTTCTCCAGTCTGAATCTCCCTCTTTGAGTTCAAACCATCACCCCTTGTCCTGTCAGAACAGGCCCTGTTAAGAAGTCTGTCCCCAGCTTTCTGATTGGCCCCTTGAAATCCTGAAAGGTCACCAGAAGCTCTCCCCAGAGCCTTCTCTTCTCCAGGCTGAACAACCCCAACTCTCTCAGCCTGGCCTCACAGCAGAGAGCTTCCAGCTCTCCCATCATTGCTGTGGCTTCTGGCCCTGCTCCAACAGGTCCCTGTCTCTGCTGTGCTGAGGACTCCAAAGCTGCCCCAGCATTGCAGGTGGGGGCTCAGCAGAGCAGAGGAGCAGGATCCCCTCCTGCCCACGGTGCTGGGCATCAGCCCAGAACAGGGGTGGCTTCTGTCCAGCTTCTTACCCACTCAATGTCTAAGAAGCCACTGCCAGGAGCTCCTGCCTTGCAGTTGGGTATTAGAAGCCCTTTTTTGGCACTGAGGTTGTACTCACAGATCTGGGGGGTTTGTCTCTTCCTGCAGACCTGGTGGCACAGAGGGGAGAAAAGCTGGAGCTGCTGATTGATAAAACAGAGAACCTGGTGGATTCGGTAGGTCTAGGGGACAGCCTGGAAACTGAGTCACTGCAGCAGCTGCCACAGACCAGCTGTGGTGTGTCTGCTCCTCATCTCTTGCCCCCAAGGAGGGGGAAACCCCCTCTTTTTATCTGGAGTTAATGGTTCTGGAGGAGATAACTCCATGGTTTGGGTTATTGGGGAGGTAAAGGCTGGGGAGAAACCTCGCTGAGCCTCTGGGGCTGCAGCTTGGTCAGAACTTAATTGGATGTTCTGCTTTCTCTTGTAGTCAGTCACTTTCAAAACCACCAGCAGGAACCTTGCCAGAGCCATGTGTATGAAGAACCTCAAGCTTACCATCGTCATCATCATCATATCCATTGTAAGTATGGAGCACAGCAACCCTCAGCTCTCCAGTCAGGCTGGTGGTGTGGTCAGACACTTGTGTGTTCAGCTCTAAAACCAGAGTCTTGTGTAAGGGGACCATCCTGCTGGGCAGCTTCTCCTGTTGAGGCAAGAGGAAAAGCTTGCTAGAAAGTTCTGCCTGGCTTCAGAGTGACTGTCATAAACCTTGCCACCTCCACCAGAAGTGAAGTGTCATGGCTGCTCTAGCTCTCGTGGCTTTTTAGGCCTCAGTCCTGTTGGTATCTCATTACTTAACTCTGGAGAAGCTTTTTTTCACCATGCTGGTGTTCCTTCAGCCTGTAGTAAATGCCAGCAGTGCTAACCATGAGGGTGCTGAAGGGTAATTGTGGGTAAGGTGTGTGAGATCCTTTGTTGCCACCAGATCCTCCTTCACGTTCTGCTGGAGGACAGCTGTCATCCTCATAAACTCATAGAATGGTTTGGGTTCAAAAGGACCTTAAAGATCATCTACCATGGGCAGGGACACCTCCCACTACAGCAGATTGCTCAAGGCTCCATCCAACCTTGAACACCTCCAGGGAGGTGGCATCCGTGACCTTCCTGGGCAACCTATTCCAGGGTCCCACCACCCTCACTGTAAAGAATCTCTCCTGTTGGAGGAAGAGCTGCTGGCACCAAGTCCTGCATGTGGGACGTTCACTGCTGGGTTTTGGATAACCTGGTGCTTCCACACTCGTGTTTTGGTTGCCACCTCTACTGAGGTGACTCATTCTCCTTTCTCCAGGTCATCATCTACATCATCCTGTCAGCTGCCTGCGGTGGGCTTGCTTGGCCAAGCTGTGTGCAGAAGTAACTGGAGGCAGCTGGTGCTGGTCACTTGGAGAAGAGAATCCCAGGAGTGTGAAGAAGCAACCTACAGAATAACTCTTAATCTTTCACTACTGACACCTTCTCATCCTTCCATCCCTCCAGGACTTCAGACTTTTTTTGCCTTATCACCCCCACCAGGCCCAGCTGGTGGCTGCTCCCCTGCAGCTGTAACCTCAAGAATGGGCTGGGTTCAAATTACTTGAAGGGATTTTTGTTGTTTCTTTTTCCTCGTCCCATCTCCGACCTTCTCAGCTGGATCCATCCAGGAGGAGGTCGTCTGGTCCACCTGGAGGGTTAGGTGCATGCTCCTCCGTGTAGCTTTGCACTTCCACTTCAGTGTGCAAGTGGAGAAGAGTTCTGCTGGCAGATGTCCTGCCTGTGAGGTTGGCAGTGGAGGGTGGTTCAGAAGGGTGGAGTCAAGCTGCTAGTGGTGGCTGGAAATGAATTTCCACTTACTCCAAGTGTTGGAGATCTAAGTCCTCTCCATGCCTGGCCTCACATGGTTCTGTAGCACAGCAACGTGTTGAGGTTGCAAGTGGAACAATACTGCTAGTAAGGAGAACAGCAGGGCTTAGTGCACTGCAAGAGGAAGGTGCTGTCTCTGTAGGAGACCTCTCTTCCTGGAGGTCCTTCTGGAGGAGTTGGGTCACCTCAGTGTTTTGAAATGGCTGCTCTTCATCCTCACTTCTTCCTCATCTCCAACCCCCTTAATTTGTGACCTGGATGCAGTAAATGAAATGGTTGTGTAGAGTCACAGTTGCAGTGATGAATCTTTCTCACCTGTCCTTTCTCCTCCTCCTCCTTCTGAGGGTGGACTAAAATGGATACTAATGATCTCACTTGCTAAGGTGACATTGGGGGCCAATCTGTCTGTCTGGCTTGAGGTGGTGTCAGGGATCTGCAGCTTGTGCTGCTCTGCAGGCAGGTGTGGAAAATGAGGGGCAGAAGGTTGGAGTTGATGGATGCTCATCTTCGGGCTGAAGAAAGGCTCCACCAGAGGGCGTAGTAAGACAGAAAACACAAACCAAACCCGAGGCTAATAACCAAATGTGGGAGCAGGGATGGTGGTGAGGTGCTGCTGGCAGAGGACAGGTCCTGCTTTACCTGCTGCTGGAGGCTGCAGACAATTTCTGTCCCAGTTCTCTCCTGGCTGTGATTGTCCTGTAGCTCACAGGTTTCTTCCCAAGAAAAGAAACAACTGAAGTCTCAGCAAGCATCAGATGGTCCACAAAGTGCATGCATCTTGGTGGCCCAGGGAGGTGGCTTCTAACAGTGTGTAGAAGCTGTTGAGGTGAGGGAAGGGGAAGCTTGGTTTGGTGACTGACCTTCAGTGTGGGGTTGTTGCCAGCACAGGCAGGACAAGGACATGAGACTGCTGCTCCCTCACAGCAGTTAGACCAACCTTGGAGCTCTCCAGAGGGTGTTGGATCAAGAGTGCTAGAAACCCATCTGCTCAGTGGAGTTGTCTTTCCTAGGCTGAAGTTTAACTAAGGGTGGTCAGATCTTGATACCCAGCAAGCATGGGTGGTTCTGGTCAGCCTGGTGGTCACTGGCCTCTGTTTCTCTCTGTTGATTGAATGTAAAAGCTCAGAGCAAGATCTCCTCCTGCTGAGCTCCTGCAGCCCCCCAAGCCCAGTGTAGGATGGTGCATGTTTTAGGGATTGCTGATGTTCCTGTGGTCCTTCCTGTCATCTGTTGTCTCCTGTACAAAGAACTTTTTAAAGATGAGACTTCCTTTCCTTTTGAAGGACGCACTGAGGCGTTGGTGTACAAAGATTTGATTTCAATAAAATGATTGTACAGAGCCTGAGATGCTGGGGCTTCAACAGGTGGGGCTGGCAGGAGGTGGAAAAAGGACCTGGGGGTGTTGGTCAGCAGTGGCTGGAGATGAGCCAGTGTGCACCCAGGTGGCCAAGGTCACCAGCATCTTGGCCTGGATCAGCAGCGGTGTGGCCGGCAGAAGCAGGGCAGGCATTGTCCCAACTCTTAAAGCAGTCACCACAAAATCATATCCCTCAGCACCATATGGCTTACTGCTCCAGGGATGGGGACACCCACTGCCCTGGGCAGCCTGGGCAAGGCCTGGACAACCCTCAAGGGGAAGAAGTTGTTCCTTATGTTCAACTTAAACCTCCTCTGAAGCAACTTGAGGCTGTGCTAGCACTTGTTCCTTGGGAGAAGAGACCAACTCCCACCTGGTTCCAACCTCCTTTCAAGGAGCTGTAGAGAGCCAGGTCTCCCCTGGACCTCCTTTTCTCCAGGCTGAACACCCCCAGTTCCCTCACCAGCCCTGTTCTCCAGACTCTTCACCAGCTTTGTTGCCCTTCTCTGGACCTGCTCCAGCTCTTCAGTGTCTTTCATGGAGAGTGAGTGGCCCAAAACCAAACCCAGGTTTCAAGGTGTGGCCCCACCAGAGCCCAGTCCAGGGAGGCAATCCCTGCCCTGGTCCTGCTAGCTAAACTTGGTGACAGACCACGGTCAGTCCTGTGCTGGCATCACCTCTAGGTGGCACGACTAGCAAGAAACAGGGGAACTGATTCAGAGAATGGTTTGGATTGGAAGGGACCTTAAAGATCATGTAGTTCCAACCCTCTGCCACGGGCAGGGACACTTTCCACTAAAACAGGTTGCACGAGGACTCATCCAACCTGGCCTTGAGTACCTCCAAGGAGGAGGCATCCACAACCTCCCTGGGCAACCTGTGCCAGTGTCACTACCCTCACTGGAGGGAGGTGATCTGAAACCAACTCATGAGCAGTTGGTCCTTTTTTATCTCCTAATTCCACCTTACCTGCTGTGGAGCATCCTGCAGTGTCTTGCCTGCAGGTGTTTCCTTATTGTCTTCTCTTCATGGTGCTCTCCTAGAGAAGCCATGACCTGAGTGCTGCAAATTCATTTTATCCCACCTCACTCTCAAAGGCAGAATCCAAGAGGATTCATGGTAAAATTCATACTTGCACCATAACAACCTTCCTTTGGAGCCCTGCAGTGCAGAAGACAACCTCGGTGGGGTTGGATCTGTTACGAGCAGTCTGGTTGCTGGCCCAAAACCACTGTCTGAATAAAGCAGATGGAATTCAGCACCATAACATTTTATTAATCTACACTATCAAAATCACAGGGGTGGCAGGGAGGACATCACTGTCAGTGCATCAGTGCCCTCCTGAGCTGAGAGCATCCAGCACTTGTTGAGGAGAAGGTTGCTGGAAGTCTTCAGAGCCCAAGAGAGTAAAGTCTTCTACCAAAAAAAATAAAAATCAAGGGGTGGCAGTTGAGAGCTGGAAGAGGTGGAAGGCAGTCAAGGGAAGGGAGTACTTAAAAAGGTTTCTGTGAAGTGGTGAAGTTCCTCACCTGAAGGATGAAGATGCTGCCAAAGAGCAGCTTTTCCACTATGTCCCCCCCTACCCTGGCCACCCCCAGACCCACACAAATATTGTGTACTGCTCCTTCCCACACCACAGCTTCAGCGGCACCACAGAGAGAAAATCCAGCTCCTAGGACAGACAATAAAAAGTGGCAGGAAGGAGATTCTGTACAGCAGTTAAAAAAAACAAACAAACCCAAACCGGTCGAGTTTTGGACAAAGATCAGAGTAAAAAGTCATCTACCATATCTAGCCCTAGTTCTGGTCTCCTCAGGCTGCAGGTGTGCCACAGGACATGGCCATGGCACCGTGCTGCTTCCAGGCACAAAAAAGGAGAACCTGCAGCCTTCTCAGCATGGTTTTGGGACTTGGCACAAGGAGAAGAACCTGCAGCTTTATCAGTGTGTTTTCGGACCTGGCACAAGAAGGAGAACCTGCAAGCCTCCTCAGCACAGTTCTGGGACCAGGCACAAGAAGAAAAACCTGCAGCTTTGACAACCTGCAGCCATCTAGGCATGGTTTTGGGACCTGGCACAAGGAGAAGAACCTGCAGCCTTGGGACCTGGCACAAAGAGGACAGCCTGCAGCCTCCTCAGTGTGGTTTTGGAACCTGGCACAAGGAGGAGACCCTGCAGCCCCGGTGTGGTTGGGGAACCAACCTTGTGAAGGGCTGCAAGCAGAGGTTTGTGTGGTGTAAGGCTATTTCCAGTCTCCATGTGAAGACCTGTGTCTCAGTAAGGTTCTGAGGGTGGAAGCACCATAGGCTGTTCCACCACGGTGAAGTTGGGCTCTTGGCAGATGAGCAGAAGGTGAGGACAGGTGGTGGTCAAGAGGAGAGGGACTATGTACATTGGTCTGTGGTGTGATGGGGTCTTGAGTTTGAGTCTCAGCTAATGTTCTTCTGCCCAGCCAGCTGGGTCCTGCTTCAGGGTGGGGTTTGGCTGTCAGTAGCACCCCTCCTTCCAGGAGTCATCCTCCGTGGGCTGCGCTGACTGAAGAAACCTGGGGTAGGGGACAACAGAAGTTTGGTCAGCAAGAGCTACAAGCCCCAGTAGTGGGTTGGTGTGAACAGGAATGCTTCTCAGAGAGGTTAGCTGACACTGGGGCTTCTGCAATATTGAGCTTTGGGCAATGTCATAGCATCAGAGAATGGTTTTGGTGGAGAAAGACCTCAGGTCATCCAGTCCAACCGTTCTCTAACTACCAAGGCTGGTGCTAAACCGTGCCACTCAGCACCACATCTCTGCCTCTCTGAAACCTCTCCAGGGATGGAGATTCAGCTGCCTCTCTAGGCAGTCTGAGAACCCTTTTAGTGAAGCAGCTTCTTTTAATGTCCAACCTAAACCTCCCCTCGGGCATCTTGAGGACATTTCCTCTTGTCCTGTCACCTGTTCCTTGGAAGAAGAGACCAACCCCACCTGGCTCCAACATCCTTTACAGGGAGTTGTAGAAAGCCAGAAGGTCCCCCCTCAGCCTCCTTTTCTCCAGGCTGAACAACCCCAGGTCCCTCAGCTGTTCCTCACCACCCCTGTTCTTCAGACCCTTCACCAGCTTTGTTGCCCTCCTCTTGGCAGTTTGGTGGTGGACTCATCACACCTAAAAGCACAGCAGGTGCCTCAACGGGATCAAGTCGATCTAGTAGATGATCAGAGAATCCCATACTGGATTGGCTTGAGGGGACCTTTAAAGCTCATCTAGTCCAACCCCCCTGCAGTCAGCAGGGACATCTGCACCTACAGCAGGTTGCTCAGAGTCTCAGACAACCTGACCTGCAATGGTTCCACCTCCAACCTGTTCCAGTGTTCCACCACCCTCATAGTAAAGGACTTCTTTCTAATGTCCAGGTGAGGTGGACTAGATGAGTTTAAAGATCCATCCCTTCCAGCCTAAAGCATTCTGTGGTTCTCTCTCAAGTCCATCTGGCCCAACTCCAGACCCCATCACACTTCAAACCGGGGCATGGACATCACTAATCTGTGCAATAAAAGCAGACATTGAGGTCTGTGGAGCTTGAAGGCTCAGCCTCACCTCCTGGAGGGTGGTGTTGGCTTGGTCCTAGGCACTGCCGCTCCTCCCACAGACACACGTGCTTTCACAGGGGTAGTTTTCGCCCCAGTGCCCATGGTGGTGCTCCTGGAGGAGCTGGTGCTGAGGGAAGCTGCCTGTGCTTTGCGAACTCCAGTGGCAGGACTGGTGTAGCTGCAGGCCTTCACTGGTTGCCGTGGTGTCAGCAGAGAGTTTGGGCACGACCCTGCCTTCATGGCTTGGCGCACTGTCAGCGAAGGCTGCCCAGCACTGGAGGAGTACCTGAGCTTACTGGGAGCCAGACCTGAAGATGGAAAAGACAAAACCATCCCCCAGTTGGCAGCGTGTCAGGATATGGGATGCTTAAGGGCTTGGGCAGGTGGGTTAACCAGCCCAAGGGTGGACGTGGAAGACCTGGCACTGACCTGCTGACCGCTGCTGAGTTCTCGGAATTCGGCTGTTGGGCACCTGCAGGTCAGACTCCAAACTCCGACTGCTCCGGACAGACTCCAAGGCTCGAAGGCTGGTCCTGGCCAGGTTGGGCATGCTGTGGCGCATCTCCTCTGCAACCAAGAGCAACTTCTGTTTCATTTTGCTGGCAGCACAGAATCATGGAAACGTGGAATTGCTCGGCTTGGAAAAGGTCTTTGATTCGTGGATTCACAGAATGGGTTGAAAGGGACTTTAAAGATCCCATAAGCAGGACACCTTCCACTAGGCCAGGTGGCTCAGGGCCCCATCCAACCTGGCCTTGAACACCTCCAGGGAAGGGTTATCCACAACCTGTCTGGGCAACCTGTTCCAATGTCTCACCGCCCTTACTGTCCAACCATGAATCCAGCACTGCTAACTCACCATTACACCATGAAAAGTGAAGGGTGGCAGGAAAGATCATGGGGCCAGACACTTCTCAGAAGTCCCTAGTGACAACAGGTAATGGGTAGAAACTTGAATGTGAGTTCCATCTAAACGTGGAGCACTGGAACAGGCTGCCCAGAGAGGTTGTGGAGTCTCCATCTCTGGAAACTTCCAAGGCCCATCTATATGTGTTCCTGTGTGACCTGCCCTAGGTGATCCTACTTTTGCAGGGAGCTGGACTCCCTTCAGAGGTCACTTCCAACCCCTAACATTCTGTGATCTAGTGGGAGGTGTCCCTGCCCATGGCAGAAGAGTTGGAACTAGATGATCCTGAAGATCCCTTCCAACTCAAACCATTCTATAATACAGAAAAACCCCTTTCCACTGGTTGCTACCAAAGCCCCCATGGAGCTCAGCAAGGCCCCCAGCAGCTCACCTTCACTGTTGGCGTACTTGAGGCGGTCCTGCATGGAGCTCTGGAGGGATCTCCTTGGGGGTCGGATGCGGGATGAAGATGACCTGCCGTAGTCTGTGGTGGAGGAAGGGGACTGGCAGCGGGGAGAGCTGAGTGGGGACGGCGAGTAGCGGTGAGCGCTGCGGTAGGACAGGGAGCAGTCATAGTCATCCTCATCCTCCAGGCTGTAGGTGTCAAACTCCTGGTCACTGTAGGTGCCTCTGCGTAGGGAGTGGAGGGAGGCACTGGAGCTGCGCCGTGACACCGACGCGGAGCTGGAGGCACAATCCTGGCGCAGGCCTGCAGAAGACAACACAGCTCAAGGTCACCGTGCTTCAAAGTCAGTTCCTTACCCAGCTGCAGCACAACTGCAACAGAAGCTTCTGGTTCAATTTATCTTCTCATCATAGAATGGATGGATTGACCTCAGAGATCATCCACTCCAACCTCCCCATCACAGGCAGGGATGCCTCTCAACCAGATTTGATTGAGATGTGGCCATGAACACCTCCAGGGAGGAGGCATCCACAACCTCTCTGGACAAATCATCAGTGGCTTATTTCACCGTGGAAGGAGAGTCAAAGTACTGACTCTGCTGCAGACACAGCACATGGAGTCTGAACTGGAGCAGTGTCAACCATGTCACTCATCTTTAATTAGAGCAAACAGTTAATTGTTCCTTATGACCTACACAAGTGCAGTGATTGTGGTGAATGGTTTAGGTGGGAAAGTTCATCCAGTCCAACTCCTTGCAGTCAGCAGGGACATCTGCAACTGAAGCAGGCTGCTCAGAGCCACGAACAATCTGACCGGCAATTGGTGCCAGGGAAGGGGCATCTCCCATCAACCTGGGCCAGGTTGTCCCCGCCTTCAGTGTCAAACATTTCTCCCTTCTCTCCAGGCTGAATCTCCCTCTTTGAGTTCAAACCATCGCCCCTTGTCCTGTCACAACAGGCCCTGCTCAAAAGTCTGTCTGCAGCTTTCTGATCAAGCCCTTGAAGTTCTGCAAGACCACCTGAAGGTCTCTCTGGAGCCTTCTCCAGGGTGAACAAGCCCAGCTCTCTCAGCCTGGCTTCATAGCAGAGGGCTTCCAGCCCCTCCACCATTGCTGTAGCCTCTTCTGACCCTGCTCAAACAGGTCCCTGTCCTTTCTGTTGTGGTTTCGTGGCCCAACATTTGATAGTAGGTTGGAAATCAACTATGTTCTGGCACAGAATTGGTCAATTTCCAAATGGTGAAGGCACAAAAATGGGGCCAGACTCTTGTCAGTGGTGTACAAGGACAGGACACAGGGCAATGGACACAAACTGGAACCCAGGAGGTTCTGTTTGAACAAATGGAGAAATTTCTTTTGTATGTGAGTGCTGGAGCCCTGGAGCAGGCTGCCCAGAGAGGTTGTGGAGTCTCCTTCTCTGGAGAGCTTTACAACCCTAGCTGGCCATTGTGATCCTGGGCAAGATGCTGTGAGTGCCCCTGCTTTAGGAGGGGGGATTGGGTAGGATGGTCTCACTGTTTAACAAAGACTATCCTCTGGTTTCAAGGTTTCACCTTGAGAACATCATACAGTGACACTGGTCTGTAGCTTTTTAAGCCCCTGCAAGTCACAAGCATTTCAAATTCTTTATTCTTTTGAGAGGAAAGGGGAAGGGGTGGTGGAATCCACCCCATTTCTGTCACACAAAGGAGGTCACATACTTACTTTCTTCCTGAAGACGTGCCATAACCTGGACGTCTGTCAGGTCCTGCAGCTTGTATCCCATGGAGATGGAGTCATCAGATGTGCTCAGCTCACTGTCCACTGATGACTGGGAGCTCAGTGCTGAATGCATGCTCAAGTAACCTTCAGCAGGAAGGAAGAGAGAAAACCTTCAGATTTTCAAGTGCAAACCAGCAGTGAACCACAGAGCATTTATTCCCCAAATCACTGCAGCTGAGCTATGGTTGCTAGAAGTAATTGACTTAAGCATGATCGGAGGACACAACCCTCAGTGTGTTCTCAAGTCTGTTTTGAGGTTCTCCTCTGAACCTGCAGCTTCCAGGAAGCAACTTGTCCAGGGAAAATAAATTATGGATTTCTATCCAGGAAGTACAAAGGGCTGTTGGATCATTTTGAGCTCAGAAACATCAGGATAAGTTCTGCTTTGACAAGGGGCAGAGAGAGATTTTGCCGGAGCTAGATTTTTAAGCAGCAACATCACACCTAGTGCTTGGCAGGGTGTGGGTGACAAATAAGAGGATCCAAATGGCTTTCAGAGGGCAGAAATTGGTTGTCCATTTTGCTTTACACAGCAGACTGCATGCTTCACTGCCTCCTCCTTCTCCCTGAGATTTAACCTTTTCTTTTCCCCCCTTTCTCAGCATAAACCAAAAATCTCTTACGAGGAAAGAAGTGATTCATCCAGCAGGTCATAAAAAGCATGCTGGAAGCATCTTTCCACCAGAGAGACTTTTCTACAAGTAAGGCATTAGGAAAACAAATAATTATCCTTTGAGGACAAAGGAAAATATCATTACTATCAAGGGCAAATTTTACCTGTTGGTGCTTTCAAAGCCCTATTCATAGAATGGTTTGGCTCGGAAGGGACCTTCAAGCCCTCAATATAGGAAGGATATTGACCTGATGGAATGGGTCACATCCACTCCAGGTTGGAGCACCTCTGTTACAAGAACGGGCCGAGGGAGCTGGGGTTCTTCAGCCTGGAGAAGAGGAGGTTCCAGAAAGGCCTCAGAGCAGCCTTCCAGTACCTGAAGGGGACCTACAAGAAGGCTGGAGAGGGACTGTTTGCAAAGGCCTGTGGTGAAAGGACAAGGGGCAATGGTTTCAAACTACAGAAGAGCAGATTTAGATTGGATGTTAGGAACAGGTTCTTTACTATGAGGGTGGTGGAACACTGGAACAGGTTGCCCAGAGAGGTGGTTTGGGCCCCATCCCTAGAGATATTCAGGGTGAGGCTCAACAGGACTCTGGGAAACCTGCTCTTGTTGAGGATGCCCCTGCTGACTGCAGGGGAGGTTGGACTGAATGACCTTGGGAGGTCCCTTCCAAACCAGACCATTCAATGATTCCAGATCATCTAGTTCAAATCCCTCTGCCATGGGCAGGGACACCTCCCACTAGCCCAGGTTGCTCAAGGCCTCATCCAGCCTGGCCTTGTATATCTCCAGGGAGGGGGCATAAACAACCTCCCTGGACAACCTGTTTCAGTGTCTCACTACCTTCCCTGTAAAGGTCAATCAAGTCAGTGTTCTCCAGGATGGAAGAGAAGTTGTGCTTGCCACTGAAAGAGGGAGATGAGAACAGGCCACCTAAATTTGGGGTTCCCCTGCCACTTCTCGTGCAAATGTTGGAGCTTTGTCATAAGCTGCACAGAAAAGGGGGATCACCACCACCTTTGGTGCTCCTCAACACTGCTCTTCCCAACATCTGAGCTGACTGTTCCTGCACAAAGCAGCATCCAGCTTATTTCCATCTGTGGGTGGCCAGCAGATGCAGGCAGTGATAAGAACAGTTTCCTACCATGAATTTTGGCTCAGGGTGTGATCTTTGAGGAGATCTCAAAGGAGAGAGGAGTGCTGAGCATCCTCCTCCATGTTGCCCTGTTTTATAACTACCATACTGCTTCGTATTAAAAATAACCAAAACCTGAAATAAACCCTACCCCACATTACTAGAAATAGTTTTTGGGGGGGAATCAAGATGATTTTGGGGGGCACTGGATTAGTGAAGGTTAAAACCTCTCCATGACCACATGTTTATGTTCTGAACTACTGTAAGACGCTCCTGCAGAACTAACCCTCAAAAACATAAGAACATTTAACTTGCAGAGCTATTTTAGAAGACAGGATGTTGGTACCTCAAAGTAATTCCAAGATAAGGATGAAATTAGTACTCTATAGCTTTAGACTCATTAAAATTAATAATTAAACCTCATTCTTTGACAGAAAATCAGATAAAGAATAGATATGGAATAATCTAAGAACACTGAACATCACTTTCAGCTACAGCAAGCACTATAAATCCTGCACAAGCAGGAATTTGAGCTCAGCACTGAAATAAGCACCAAGCAGGTGGTGGCACAGCAGCCAGCAAAGCAGGACTTCAGCATCCAGCAGTGGGGGTTGCCTTAAATCAAGACAGTTTGGCCTCCTGTGCTCCTAGAACTCCTGAAGACAGAACACCTACAAAATAGTTCTCATCAATGACACCAGAAATAAACATTTTATCTTCAGCTCAACATCTAAACCTCTTTTCTGAGGAACCTTTTCAAACAATGATTCATTCCAGCCAGGCAGGAACAAGCAGCAGCTTCTCAATGTTATTTATTCACCCTGGTGTGAAGAGTGGAGACTGCTGACATGGAAAACACAAGCTGCAAGCCCAGGAGTAAAAGACATTTCTTAGGTGGACATTGAGCAAACTGCTTTGTACCATCAAAACTCAAATTCCTCATTTCAAGAGGCATGAAGTCTCTCCAGCTTCAACACAGTAACACAGTAGAGTGACAGAAGTGTGACTGTAGTGTGAGGGGGGTGCCTGTGTCATTCCAAGTCAAGACCTTCCAGTATTAACTACATGGTTGTAAACATCAGCCTGTTTCTTTCCTTCTGGTGGCAGGATAAGACATGGTGAGCAGTCCAAGCCAAGAGGAAGAGCAGGGATTGCACCCATGGGATGTAGGATATTGAATAAGCAAGGACTTTCTGATGGAATTAACACATCTAAAGCTAAAAGCTGGATTTTTGATGCAAAATAACACTTTCAATACTAAAATAAGGATTTGTGATGCAGTTATATCCCAAAGACAGCTTCTTTAAAAGCAAAATTCCCCTTCTGTGTGTTGACTTTGCTTCTGAGGAGTCAAATTGCAGGTTTAGTTAAAACAGCCAAGGAAGGGACAAAAAAAAAAAATACCCCAAACATTCCCATTCTTTCATCAATAAAAACTGGTGGCTCAGCACTGCAAGAGGAGCTGCTGATGGTTTTCACTAGAGAAACTTCAAACCATACCACATCTGGGGTTTGTAAAAAGCTTTTCTGTTTAGCTTTGAGGGGAAGTTGCTGTTGGTTTTCATCTGAAATGCTGGGGCAGCTCCATTTTCCTCAGAATTAAAATCAGAGTCACTCCAGCAGATGCTGAATTTTAAACTCACATTGGCGTTTACACAAATGTCCTGCTCTGAGACAGACTAGGGCTGATTCTGGTCAGGATGGGAATTCCCAGCTCAGGATCTGCTCAGTGAGGCACTTTCTGAAGTTCAAGGCAGATTTGCACATCCAGGGGCTGCTTCTATCAGGGAGAAGCTGATAGGGAGAGCTCCTGCCAAGGGTTGGGCTGCAGAAAGGCTCTGCCTTGGCCTTGCTCCTGGGCACATCAAGGCCACTGCCACATCTTCTGCCCCACCTTGGGGGACAGGAAGGCAGAGGTGGCACCTGTGGGGAGGAGCAGACAGGACAAGTGACCCTCAACTGCCCAATAAGGGATTGCATCCCATGGATGGCATCTTCAGAAGACAGCTGAGGGGTCACCAGGGTCAAGCCTCTTCATCTTTAGCCAGTGTCCCAGGAGGACTCTCTACCTTCTCCCTTCCATCCTGATCCCTATGTCCTGAATCCAGTTCCAGAATCCATCTACTGAATTTGGTTCCCATCTGCTGCTAAGTCCAGTCTGGGACTTGCTTAGTGCCTACCCTAGCATCAGTAGTGCCAATGATGACCTCGTTGCCATCAGGGGTTGGGCTCCAACTTGGTTTATGTCTCTGTCTCTATTTCACAGGGTTGTTCTTCTTGATGTCCCAGCTGGTTTAGTTTCTTTCCCATCTGATCAGTCTCTCTCCTTTCCTCCCTTTTTCTTCACTTTTAGGAAGTAGAGGGGTTCATGGGGAGCATCTGACACTCATCTGGTGGCCAGCCCAGCTCTGACCCTTGGCACCAGCCAAA
>VWYK01127845.1:46720-60152 GCA_013399775.1 Semnornis frantzii | reverse complement strand
GTGCGCCCACAAAAAAAAAAAAAAAAAAAAATCACCTCCATGCATCCCTTTGTTTGCAAAACACAGCTAAGTGCTAATTCCTATTTACAGCAGCTACCTGTAGCTGGGAAAACAACCACAGGCAAGCCCTGTTTTGTTTTCTTCTTAAAAACAAGAAAAAAGTCCCAGGTTAATTCAACATCAGGTTTCAAGCCAGAAGCTGTTAATCATGCTTTGTGTTTTCAAACGTGCAGATTAGGATGCAGCAACTTCCACAAACACCAAACAAATCAAGGCAGGATCCTTGGATGTAGCCAAGAGGCAAAGAGTTTGTGCTGGGAAGCTGAGTGTGAAGAGCAGTGAGGACACAGGAAGCTGCTGAAAGAGCAATAGGGACGCTTTGGCAGGAGCTTAAACACAAGAACAAACTTGAAGCCATCATCATTCTACCTATACATACTGATTTTCACAAACAATTGTAAGTTGCTTCTAAGGAAATCTTACTCCAAATGCAAGTTGGGCTGAGAGAAAGCTCTCCTTATGTTGTGTGTAGCTGCTCCTCTTGTGATGTGTGCAGCTGCCCACTAGGCCCATGCAGAAGCTTATCCTGGAGGCTACAGCTTTTATCTTCAAGCAGGCTTCTTCCTGCTGCCTACATTAATGTTTTCAAACAAAACCTCACAAACTCTCCAACTAGCCAAACAGAATCTATGTAGCCTGATGAAGTTAACACCTACACGTGATAACATTAACCAAGAGCAATATTTTCTTTACCCCAACAGCTGGTTTCTATTCTAAGTCACTTAAAAATTAGTACAATTGATAAGAGTTATAAACCCAACCCCGTGAGATAACTACAGGATATTTAGAATGCAAGGAGGTTTTCTCTTAGGTAACAGATGAAGCCTAGGTCAATCAATGAGCACATTACAAGGAGAAAACCTCACGGGTGGACTTGCATCACTTGACAATTTTTCCTTGTGCCCACCACAATCATAAAATGATGGAATGGTTTGGGTTGAAGGGACCTTTAAAGGTCAAATGGTTGAAGATCAGAGAATCATGGAATGGTTTGGGTTGAAAAGGCATTTTAAATCTCATTTAATCCAATCCCCCTGCAGTCAGCAGGGTCATCTGCAACTAGAGCAGGTTGCTCAGAGCTCCAAACAACCCAATCTGGAATGCTTTCAGAGATGGGGCTTCAACCACTTTTCTGGGCAACCTTTTAGCCCTAACTCCTTGCATTTTAAAGCTCCCAGGTTTGCCCTGCTCTACTGCCAGACCATACCTGAGCTGCCACAGGTTAGTAGTGCTTTGTTAGTCGATTTGAGATGGCCTGGAGAGTTTAGTGCATTGCTAGAGGAGCCTGGCTCTGTACTCAAGTTATGTGCGCTTGGAGATGCCAGCGGGCTGCAATACAGGTTTTTCCATCTACTGGCTAGAAGGAAAAATACAAAAAAAGCCAGAAAGGTTATCAAATTATCCTTAAAAATAACCACAGAGAGCATAAGACAAAGCAAAGCAGCAGAACAAACAAGGTTGAACATGCTTTAACAGATGTACTTCAGACAGGACATCTTGCTTTGTGTCCTACATCTGAGATGTAGGACACAAAGCAGCCCCTGTCCCCTTGCTGACTCAACCTCTTCAACTTGTGTTGTCATTTCTGAGGGACTTCAGAAGTGAGTGCTGAGAAACGTGGCTCTGAAGAAGCTACACACTTCTGGAAGTTCCCATGCCAGCCTTGAATGGTGAGTGGCTTCACAAATAACTGTCACTTATACACCCATCCTCACTGCAAAGAGCTCCACCGGACTTTATGTTCACACAGAGAATCATGGGATGGCTGGCATCTTGGTGGCATTCTAGTTGTAGGAACAGGTCCAACAATCATAGAATCCCAGACTGGTTTGGGTTGAAGGGATCCTTAAAGCTCATCCAGTCCAACCCCCTCCAGTCAGCAGGGATATTGCAGCTAGAGCAAGTTGCTCAAAGTCACAAACAACCTGACCTGAACTGTTCCAGGGATGGGGTATCTCCCACCTCTCTGGACAACCTGGGCCAGGCTCTCACCACCCTCAGTGTCAAACATTTCTTCCTTCTCTCCAGCCTGAATCTCCCTCTTTGAGTACAAACCATCACCCCTTGTCCTATCACAACAGGCCCTGCTCAAAAGTCTGTCCTGTAGGTCCCCTTGAAGTCCTGCAAAGCCATCGGAAGGTCTCCCTGGAGCCTTCCTTTCTCCAGGCTGAACAACCACAAGTCTCTTGGCTGGCCTCAGAGAAGGTTTCCACCCTTGGATCATTTCATCTGTTCTTTCACATTTAAAATGATGCAATCAAACCACTGAAATGAGAGCAAATTCAGATGGAAAACAACCCTTCTGAAGTACCTTTCAGCACAGAGGCTCACACAGAACTGGTGAAACCAAGAAGCAGCCAGGCAGCAGCACGGAATGCATCCATGCTGACTGACACTGGAAATGAGCAGCTACAACACTAAGGACATGACTCACTCTGTGATCTGTGCATCAAGGGGCTGCTGAGCTGCCCTCAGAAGCCTTCCAAGAGACCAAATTAAAAAAAAAAAAAAAAAAGAAAATGCTTANAAATAAAAAAAAAAAAAAAAAAGGAAATGTCTCCATTTGTGTCTTACAAAACCCAGAGAGCTGGGTTTGTTTGTTTTGTCTGCTCCTTGTGATCAGGAGCTTCACAGAATGATCTTACCTTCAGCAGCTAAGATAGCACCAAGGTTAACCAAAAGCAGAGAGGTTCTGTACCATAACAAATGTGATTTGTACAAACAGGAACCAAAAGCACAACATAAGAAAGGTTATCTCTGGAGATAGTCCTCACTACAGCCACCACAAGCTCCAAGTTCCCTGGGTTTACTGTTTCTCAATCAAGGATATAAAGCAGGACTAGAAGGAGGAGGAATGTCTGTGGTTTACATACCTTGATCCAGTCTGTTCAGAAGGGTCCTACAGGCTGCTTCTGTCTCAGGACTGGGATTATCCAGCACCTGTCGGCACCATTTTAAAGGTGAGTCTGGTTTGGGATCTACAACAAGTTTTCTTGGAGACACATACAGCCTTGAAAGGAGACAGAAAAAAAAGGAACTCATTAACTTGAAGCATCCAGCCACTGACGTAGCATTTCCCCAACAATAAGCAATAGACTCAGAATTCTTTGCGTTTAAAAAGGCCTCCAAGATTGCTGAGTCCATCCTGCAACCTGACCATGGCCATTAAAGNCACCAGCTTCATTACCCTTCTCTGGACCTGCTCCAGTACCTCAATGTCCTCCTCAGAGTGAGTGGCCCAAAACTGAACACAGGATTCAAGGTGTGGCCTCACCACTGAACACTCCAGGGAGACAATCCCTGCCCTGGTTCTGCTGGCCACAACATTTTTGATGCAGGCCAGGATGTACTCAGGTGGCCAAGAAGGCCACCAGCACTGCTGGCTCATGTTCAGCTAGCTGTCAACCAGCAGCCCCAGGTCTTTTTCTGGTAGGCAGCTTTCCAGCCATTGCTGAACGTTCTCCTGTCTGGAAGCCTCACCAGCACGTCTGGCTGCTCTCCTGCACGGGCAGCTGAGCATTACAACCACTCAGGTCCAATAAAGCAAAGTGCTCTGACTCTCTCTGGATTTATTTTACAGTTCAGACCTAAAAAGGAGTAAGAAAACCATCAAATAAAAAAAGAGGCCAACAGCCTCCTCAGGGCAGGTCATGCTGTTCTTCACCTATTTTAGGTTAAGGGAGAAAATCCTGCTGTGCTTCAGGAAGGAGGTGTTCTACCCAGCTCCTTCCTGTGCTTCTAATCATGTTTCTTCTACCCAGGATGGAAGCAGCTGAAAATGCTAACATTTGTGAGACTGCTAGAACCATTTCCACATGGTGCAGAGTGTCTGAGTCCTCAGTGTTTTCCTTTGCAAGTAGCTTTGGGGAAGAATTCAGGATGATCATGAGGGAGCAATGTGCCCTCATGGACAAGATGGCCAATGGTCTTCTGGGGTGCATCAAGAATGTGGCCAGCAGGTTGAGGGAGGTCCTCCTCTCCCCTCTGTCCCTGTGAGGCCACAGAGATGCTTTCCAGTAGGTCAACTCCTCGCCTAATAACAGCCTAATCCAGTAAAGTATTGAAAAAGTTGAGGGCTTTTCACTTCAGCTTGCTTTCCCTCTCATCAGAAGAGGTTGGGAGTTTGAATCAGTTAATCTTAAACTCAAGCCAAAATCCTCCCTTCCCAAGCCTGAGCAGGAAAAATAACTGACAACTACTGAACATGTTACCCAGGCAATGCCCCTGCTCTGGAGGTGTTCAAGAGCAGGCTGGATGTGGCCTTGAGGAACCTGGTCTAGTAGAAGGTGTCCCTGCCCATGGCAGGGGGTTGGAACTACATGATCATTAAGGTTCCCTTCCAAGCCAAACCATTGTATGAATCTATGAGCTGGCAGAAGACCAAAGGACCAGCAGGGGAACGTCTGACAAAGTACTGGACACAACTCACTGCAGCAGAACTATCAACTGGAGGCAAAGAAAACCACAGCCTAATTCCTACACATGGGGTGTGCCCAAGAAGGACAAACACTGAGGTGGACAAACAAGATAACGCCATTTCAAGTGTATCTTGTTTGTTCTTTTCTGTGCTGGCCTCTCTGCAAACAGCTCTGGGATTGAACCACAGGGAGAAAGAGCAAACTGGTCACCAGTGAGGAGCAAATAGCCCTGAAGTTTAGCTGAGTTAACTTCTGGGTATAGTCCCAATCTGAGGTTCTGCTGGCGTTCTACTCTCCTGTTTATTTTGAACTGGGGAGAACTGTCCAGAAGTGGACACAGGACTCCAGAGGTGTTCTTCAAGGAACCCAAAACCTCTGGCTCACCAGTTCAGATTAAGGAAAGTTCTCCTGGCCCTCTGCCCTAAGTGAGGCCACATCTGGATTACTGAGTGCAGTTGTGGGCTCCCCAGTTTAAGAGTGACCAGGAACCCAAATACTTACTTTCTGAACGTTGTAACTGTCTAAAGAGCTTCTAAGCTGTCACTTGCTACCTGGTGAAATGCTCAGAGTAAAACGTTCTCCAGTTAAACATGCCTGACATCCAGCCTGTTGAGGCTTCTTCAGGAACCCCAGAAGCTTTGGCAGTCATTTCCATACCTGTTGCTATGCCCAGGTGCATTTTCCCAGTGCCTACTGGATTTAGCTAATCTGACAAACCAAACAACCATCAAAGAAAGACATTTTAAAACAGAACAGAGTGAGTTCAACTGCTCACACCCCTCTCTTTCAGAACAAAATTCAGATACACATGCTGCTGCACCACTGGTGACACTGGCTTGAGGGAACCTGTGGTAGAAGATTACTTTTAGTCCTTAATAATATATCTAGAAAAATACTTCTGTTTGTGTTGTCCAAACTAACTTGTCCAAACCAACCAACTCAACCAAGTTAAGCATGGTGCTGAACTTCACAGCACAGCAAATCTGACTTGCAGTGGATTGGGATATGAGGATATTGACAATTTTGAGAAGCTACTTCAGCAAAGTACCTCAAAAAGGAGTCAGGTACTAGAGAAAGACAGAGTTACAGCTCCTGAAGCACCTCGTGTTTCACAGAGGCTCAGCCACTGCATCCCTGTTTGTTAAAACAAAACCCCAGCTCACACCAGTCTGGCTGAAGCCAGGGGCAGCTGCAGAGGAAGCTCTGCAAGTTCAAGCCAAATTGAAGCAGAAACTTCAAACCAGCAGAAACTGGGACTTTATCTGCACCTGCAGACAACAGGAACAAACCCTCTGTCCTGCTCCTTGGTGCTTCTGTCCTCATCCTACTGTGGCAGTGGCTTTGCTGTCACCACTTCAGTCCAAGTGCTAAAAATTCAAAGGCTAGATTTAACCAGAGATTTCCAACCAGCTGGAAAGTCATGGGGCATAAGCACACCACCACAACAGCAATGACACACATCTGTTGGGCTGGGGCCAGAGGAGGCCACAGCAATGATGGGAGGTCTTGAAGCCCTTTGCTGTGAGGCCAGGCTGAGAGAGTTGGGCTTGTCCAGCCTGGAAAAGAAAAGGCTCCACAGAGACCTTCTGGTGGCCTTTCAGGACTTCAAGGGGCCAAGCAATAGGCTGGGAACACACTTTTCAGGAGGGCCTGTCACAACAGGTGTGATAGCTTGAACTAACAGAGGGAGGTTCAGACTAGAGAGAAGGGAAAAATGTTTGACACTGAGGGTGGTGAGAGCCTGGCCCAGGTTGTCCAGAGACAAGGCAGATGCCCCTTTCCTGGAACCACTGCAGATCAGGTTGTGTGTGGCTCTGAGCAATCTGCTCTGGTTGCAATGTCCCTGCTGGCTACAGGGGCATTGAACTGGATGATATTTAAAGATCTCTTCAACCCAAACCAGTCTGGGATTCTATGATTGCTGGACCTGTTCCTAGAACTAGAGTGATACAAAGACACAAGCACTGAAGCTGCAAGCTCCCCACTCCCTTTTAAACCCTTCCATATTCAGGAAAACCACAAAATGAGTTCTGAGTGTTCTTGAAGGCAAAAGAATCATCCCCTCCACTGGATGATAATAAAGAAAAGGTCAAACCAAAGAGGATGGGTGGACAACATCAATGCAACAGTGAGAGAAAAGCATAGTACACACCCCCCAATTCACTGTTTTGTGTTATTGCTGCTATTATGGTCCTGCAAGAAGGACAATGCGGACAGCAGCTCAAGGAAGGTTCTCCTCCTGCTCTGCCCTAGTAAGGCCACAGCAGGGGTACTGGTTCCATATCTGGGCTTCCCAGTTTAAGAGAGACAGGGAAATATTGGAGAGTCCAACAGAGGCTATGATGATGATTAAGGGTCTGGAGCATCTCTGTGAGGAGCAAAGGTTAAGATACTTGGGGCGGTTCAGCCGGGGGAAGAGTGGCCTGAGAGGGGATCTGAGCAATGATCAGCAAGAGCTAAAGAACCCATGAGGAGCAAGAGGATGGGGCCAGACTCTTAGTGACAGGACAAGGAGCAGTGGACACAAAGTGGAACACAGGAGGCTCCATCTGAACAGGAGAAAATTCTTTGGTGTGAGGGTGCTGGAGCTTTAGTGCAGGCTGCCCAGAGAGGTTGTGGAGTCTCCTTCTCTGGAGAGATTCCCACCTGGCCATTGTGATCCTGGGCAAGCTGCTGTGGGAACCCTGCTTTATTAAGGGGGAGTTGCACTGGTTGATCTCCAGAAGTCCCTTTCTAACCCCCACCATGCTAGGATTCTGTGAATGAAGGAACACCTGACTGGACAGCAGGTGAGACATGCTTACAGAGAGAATTTAGTGCAGTGGGCAATAATCCCAGGCTGGTATTTATTTCTCTGATGCATACAGAAGTGCAGATGTACACAGCACATCCATCTACTGCACATCCATTATTCATTCTTCATTTCCAGTTTAGCTGAATAGCTCCACAACCAGAAGCCAATGATACAAATGTCTTGTTTTACAAGTTTTGTTTGATAAAAGGAAAACAAAACTGATGAAGCAACACAGCATGATCAAAGGTGATTGCTGCTAACACAACTTGCACAACACCTCCCCAACACCACTGTTATTTAAGCTCCTTGAGGTGCCTCTTTTTAGCTTGGTTTAATTTTGAAAATAAAAAGCTGCTTCAAAGAATCAAAGAAGTAGCCTCTCAACATGGAGTCCAACCTATAGCCCAGCACTGCCAGGTCACCACCAAACCATGTCCCTCAGCACCACATCTCCATGGTTTTGAAACCCCTCCAGGGATGGGGACTCCACCATTGGCCCCAGGAAGCCTGGGCTAGGCCCTGACAACTCTTCTAGGGAAGAAATCGTTCCTCATGTCCAACTTAAACCTCCCCCAGGGCAACTTGAGGCACCGTTAAGTCCTAAAAGGCCACTATAAAGTCTCACTGGAGCCTTCTCTGTGCTGAATAACCTCAAGTCTCTCAGCTCGGCCTCACAGCAGAGGGCTTCCAACCCTCCCATCAATGCTGTGGCCTCCTCTGGCCCTGCTCCAACAGGTTCAGTGTTAAGGGCTCTAGAGCTGGCTCCAACACTGTGGTAGGGTCTCAGCAGAGCGGAACAGAGGGGCAGAATCCCCTCCCTTGACATGCTGCCCATGCTGCTGGGCATCAGCCCAGAGTAGGATTGTTTTGGGGCTGCAATCAATAAAATACATTGCCTTATCTATTTATGCTTTTTAAAAATTATTCATGCAATCTGCTCTAAATTCTGTTTAGCTAGGCTTGAAGAGATACAGTGATCAAGTTAGAAGCAGTATCAGGGTTTACATAAAGCTTGAAACGGATTTCAGAAAGAATAATCATGCTTGAACTTAGACCCAACACGACATTGTTCCTCCTGGAGGTGTTCAAGGTCTGTGCGAGGTGTTGAGCAAACTGGTGTAGTGGAAAGTGTCCCCTGCACATGGCAGGGGGGTTGGAACTAATTGATCTCAAAGGTCGCTTCCAACCCAAACCATTCCATGAATCTCATATCATGTTCCTGAGCTCCACTCCTCTAACGGAAGTTTACCTTCATTTACAATATCTGATGAATTTTGGGTGTTTAAGATTTGTTTTGTATTCAGCCACCACCCTGCACCTCTGCCAGGTTGATTTCCAGCCTCAGCAATTTGAAACACAACTGGCAGATCCCTTAGGCTATCCAAACAAAAAGCCTGAAAACTAACAACTTTAGGTAAAAAAAAATATAAAATCTCAAATCTCAGCTACAGCATGAACTGGAATTAGCCTCCAGCTTTAATTAGCCATGTAAAGGTGAGGTTAATTAGGCTGCTGATGTATAAAACAAGTTCTGAACAGGGCTGCAGGTGGAGTCCTCCAAGGTAGGGTCAGTGAGGAGCTACAGCTTGATCTGTTTGTGTCTCTAAACAAAAGAAACATTGCTGAGGGAAGTGGAAATGGCTTCTACCCACAAATTCCTTGGGGTCTCAGTCTGTGTTTTACAGAGTCCTTATTTAAATCCAGGCTTTGCCAGTGGTATACAAAGCTTAAATACTCCCTGATTCCTTCATCTGCCTGTGCCAATAAATAGGGAAAGGAAGTTTTCTGTGTTTGCTACAGCAGCAAAAGAAAAAAAGAGAAGTCTTAAAGTTAAGCTGTAGTCTTGCTACTAAAAATCAAAAGCGCTGCATGGAAATCACTTAATTATTGCCCAGCTAACCACAGAACCTCCCCAGGGCAGCAGGGCAAGTGCTGTAAATCACTAAAGCTTGGAGTTACATACCAGCTGTCTTCTTCTTCGTGGCAGCTTTCAAGTTCCAGCACCTTCACCTCATCCAGCTCTGCACGACTAGAAAGCCCTTCTCCATCTCCGCATTTCTCACTGGGCTTTTGTTCAGTTATTTGAGCCAAGGGATTCACACCTGTAGTGCCCAAGCTGCCCCGCAGCTCTGGGCTGTTACTTGTATCCACACATGAGGAACATTTGATGTTCTCATCCGCCTTGCACAGGGTGGGAGACAATTCCTGGGTGGCACCAGTGTGTTGGGTTGGGGCATCCATGTCTCTCTTTAGGCAGCTGTCCTCTCCATCCTCCTTCCTCATCTTGCTTAACTGGCTGTGCAGATCTGCCATGATTTGCAGCTCTCGTTTCTCTGTGATGGCATTGATGCTGTTATTAATTTCCATCCCATTGAGACCAGCATCATGGTTTTCCACATCAGTATGGATGTCCCCCTGCACGTTTGTCCCGTGCACATTCCTGCTGCCCTTGGTTCTTGGGTGCTGGTTCTCTATCTCCAACCTCCTCACAAGCTCCTGTAGCTTCCGCACCTCGTCTAGCTCTGGGGTGACCTCCCCAGTTGCTGGCTCTGTCTCAGGGCCCATGGCAGAGTCCTCTGTGGAGTCTCGTCCTAAATCAGGCTCCAGAACATGATCCTGTTGGATGACCGGGGCGTTTCCAGGCACCACCATCATCCAGAACACAACAGTTTCCCTGCAAGGCATGAAGAACAGATCAAGGCTCCACAAACATCATAGAATCCCTCCCTGAAAGCATCTGAGGCCAGTTTGGATGAAGTTTTGAGCAACCTGGACTAGTGCAAGGTGTCCCTGTCCATGGCAGTGGGGCCTGGAACCAGATGATCTTCAAAGTCCCTCCCAACACAAACCATTCTGTGATTCTATGATAATCTCAGATGAAAGATCTTTAGATGCAACCCTGCAAGCTGGAACAGGAGGTGTAGACACAGAATGACAAGGGTTGGAAGGGACATCTGAAAATTCAGAGAATGGTTTGAGCTGAAAGGGACCTTGAAGATCATCTAGCCCAACCCCTACCCTGCCAGGGCAGGTAATTGAAGCAAACCGGAATTAAACACCAAAATTGCTGCCTTTCCTAAGGAAAAATGTAATGACACTAGCATAAAGGGTAGCTGTATTTCATCCAGATCTATTGAAAAAGAGCTTGAGTGAGTACAAAACATTTCAAACAAACCAAACTTGCTCTTTTTACACAGCTAGGATGTGGAACTGTTATGCCCCAAATGCAACTGTATGAAAGGAAGGGGATTTCAGCACCCACAATGGTTCAGTTTCCATCTGTTTACAAACAAAATCCAGGAGAAAAGCACAGCCTGAGCAAAGTCAGGAAGCATCATTAGCAAGGTGCTGACGTCAGGGTAGTGACAGCACCAAGAGAATGGTGAAAACATCCTTTGTTCGTTCCCAGGTTTAGCCTGGAAAAGCAGAAAAAAACAACTTGAAAACAATTCTGCAAGGATTGACAGCAAAGACTGAGTGCAGGGAGGGCAGGACAGAAAAACAAGCACAACTAATGTCTTCACTGGGATATCCAAAACTCCTGAAGCTCTCCAATCCCAGCATCCCAGTGTGGCAGAGTTAGGAGAAACCTCTGGAGATCATCCAGTCCAACCCCCCTGATAGAGCAGGGCCATCCAGAGCAGCTTGCCCAAGATCACAGTGTCCAGCTGGATTTGGAAGCTCTCCAGAGGAGACTACACAATCTCTCTGAGCAGCCTGCTGCAGGGCTTCAGCACATCCATACAAAAGAAGTTTCTCCTCTTGATCAGATGGAACCTTCTGGGTTCGTTTGTGCCCACTGCCCCTTGTCCTGTCACTGAGCACCACTGACAAGAGCCTGGCCTCATCCTCTTGCTGAGCATTGCTCAGATACCCTCTCAGGCTGTTTTTCTCCAGGCTGAGCAGCTTCAGGTCTCTCAGCCTGTGCTCCTCACAGAGATGCTCCAGACCTCTCATCATCTTTGAAGCCTCCACTGGACTCTCTGCACTTGTCCCCCATCTGCCTTGAATGGGGGAGCACTGAACCCAACACTCCAAATGTGACCTCACTAGTGCACAGGGGGACAAGAACCTCCCTTGACCTGCTGACCACACTCTTCTTCATGCACCCCAGGAGACCATTTGCCTTCTTGTCTATGAGGGAACATTGCTGAGAAACCTGTTGTCCACCAGCTCTCCCAGGTCCTTCTCCACAGAGCTGCTTTCCAGCAAGTGAACATTCACCTGTCCTAATGCAGACAGTGAAAACCAGAAAACAGCAAGTAAACCTCTCCTGCCATAGATAGAGTATTTCAGTAAGTTACATGAAATTAAGCCAGCTCTGCTTCTCCTGCCTGAAGTGCTGCTGCTTCGCCCCGTGGTTGTGTTGACCAAGGAAGGGCATGCAGAGCTTTATGCTGTGCAGATCTTTTCAGGCTTCCCCAAAGTCCTAAAATTACACTGGTTTATTTCACATACACATTTACAACTCAGAATAAGCAGCAAATGCTGATTTTTACCTACACTAACACAGAATAATCACCAAATCCTGTTTTATCTACCCTGACACAGAATACTCACTAAATCCTGGTATTACCTAGCCTGACACAGAATACATGTTCAAATGTGCACATTCATTTCTGAACTGGCTACTGCAAAGCCCCTGATAGAAAGTTAATGTTCCCCAGAGCATGTAAATGCATTTCCCCTCCAAAATGACAATGTTTTGCAGGCAGGCAGGCAGAAGACACAGCTAATTCAAAATGTAAGAGTTGATACAGCTGGACTTGAACCCTGATTTTTTGTGTGTGTGTAGATGATCTTCTCCTGGTTTTAAGGTCTCACTGCCAGCAGGTAGGCCAAAAACCACCAAAATGAAGTGTTTTATGAAGTGCAGAAGGTTAAAAACACACACACACTCACACCCCCCCTCAATATTCTCCTGTTTCTTAAACAGCACAAGTTGAGTCTGTTTCCTAAAAATCAGTAGTCTGGGGGTCATCCATAGTTTCTTTTATTTGGCAAGGTTGCTTCATTTTGGTCTCCTAGAAGCCAGATGAAAATTTTAGGCTTATGTTTGAATTAATGGCCACAAACAGCACTAAGTGAACAGAGCTGACTGCAGCACACTTCGAACACACCTTTCAGCCTTTCAAACTCACACCTGAACTCATTTTGACTCAGGGAAAAGAATTTTAATTGCCAGTTACCAAGCAATGTGATTCCCACTCAATCTGCCCACTTCACAAACCTCCTTAGACACGTTCTCACCCCAAAAACCTCTCCATAAGGAACAAAAAAAAAAAATCTCCTGATTTCCAAGGATCTCTGAAAATCATCTCTCAGGAGCTCGCCGCGGATGCGCCAGCGGGGAGTTGAGGAGTTCTGCTGTCAGAGCGAAAAATACCAGGAGCCAAGGAAGGGAAAAGGATCAGATCTGTCACCTGAAAAACCCATTCTCCTCCAAAGCTGAAGAGAAGCAAAAGCTGCATTTGCATTCCCGCGGTGGGAGGAAGAAACAGATTCAAACCATTTTGCTTTTTCCCACAAGTAGTAAGTCTCAAAACCACCCAAATAAAGCAGTGAAGGTAAGTGAGGGGAAAAAATACAAAGCTGCGAAACTCAATTTCATGGTAGAACGGGGGGAAAAGGGAGGCAAAATTCAATTTCACTCTGTAATAAGCTGCAAAAAGGGAGAAAACAGAGGGGAAAAAAGAAGGAAAACCCAAGGGAGCCCCATTTCAAGCCGTTGCCGTGTGGGAGACAATAATTTGGACTTTCTCAAGCAGACATCCGGGTGTTTAGCGGCAGGTTAACGGACTCTCCTCGCCAGGACGGCAGAGATGAGGGCGAGGGGGCGGATAAACGCCTCCGGTGTGATCCCCCCCGCCACCAGCCGGGGCTCCCCCGGCTCGGCCCTTTCCCCCTCCCGGCCCCGGGGAGGCTGCGGCCCCGCACCGGCTCCGGCCACGTTCCTCTGAGGAGGAGGAGGTAGCAGGCTCACGGTCCTCCCCAGGAGTGGAGGTCCGAGGCTCTCCCTGGGGGTGGATGGAGACTCCCCGGCCCGAGTCGCGGCTGCGGAGCGTGGACAGCTCCCGGTGCAGCCGCGCTGAGGGAAAAACGGGCGAAGGGAAAGGAAGGAAGGGGGATGATGAGGGTGATGAAGGCAGGGAGAAGGGTT
>VWYK01127845.1:29411-46669 GCA_013399775.1 Semnornis frantzii | reverse complement strand
GAGGAGGATGGGGAAGGGGGGGGGAAGAGAAGGGAGGGGGGAGAGGGGAGGAGCTGCCGCCGCCGCGCGCGCAAGGGAGGCCCCGCCCACGACCGCGCGATGCGCGTGCCCCCCCACTTCCCCCCTTACTCCACCCGGTTAGGCGCGGGCGTGTGCGCGTGCGCGTGCGCGGCAGGAGCGGTGGCTGAGGGGCAGGGGACAGGCTTCATGGGCTCGTTTGGGATGGAAACGATCGAGCCCAACCAGCGTGCCCATGCCCACGATCGAGCCATGCCCAGCAGCACCGAATGCCGCCGCTTCTAAACGCCTCCGGGCGCGGGGATTCAGCCACCTCCCTGGGCAGCCAGTTTCAATGCCTGACCGGTCTCGCAGGAAAGAAATTGCTCCTAATATCCAACTGAAGCCTCCCCTGGTGCAATGTCAGGCCCTTATCCTTCATACTAGGGGGAAGAGACCGACCCCCACCCCACTGCAACCTCCTTGCAGGGAGTTGTAGAGAACAATGTGGTCTCCCCCTTAGCCATCTCTTCCCCAGGCTAACCACCTCCGAGGTGATGAGGGCATCTCCTGTCTCACTGGTACCGTTGCTTCTCTCTGTGCCACATCCTCCAACAAAGAGCTGAGCGAGTTTGCTTATGACCTGAGGCTTCCGAGAGGCGGGAAGTGGCACAGCCCATCACATCAAAGGGCACACGAGCGGAGTGAGGAAGCTGTAGGTGAGCTAAGAGTGTTTATTAGAGCTCTAGACCGAGGTGAAACAACTGCTACAGGGGAGCATGGTGCTGAGGAGATGGTGCATGCCCTACAGGGACAAATCCTGTCACCCCTTGAGGCCACACACCCAGCAGGAGGAACTGAACTTGGTGCATGTGTTCTGTAGATCATCTTCCTTTAGCTTCAGGGCTTTGAACGATGAGATTCAGGCTTTCGGTGCAATGAGGTGTGGCACAGCTGCTGTACCAGTCTCTCTGGTACCAGGGAGGAAATACCAGCTGTGGGTCTCAGAACTAAGTGATGGGGGGAGAGGAGATGCTTTGTGACCCTCTTCTGTTCAGAAAGTAACATCTCTTTAATGTCTTGTTAACTTAGAAATGCCTAGATTCTTCTCAGTGGTGCCCAGAGACAGGACAAGGGACAACAGACAAACTGGAACCCTCCATCTGAACAGGAAGTTCTTTGGTGTGAAGGTGCCAGAGCTCTGGAGCAGGCTGCCCCAGGAGGTTGTGGGGTCTCCTCTGGAGAGTTTCCAAACCCAGCTGGACATTGTGATGCTGGGCAAGCTGCTGTGGGTGCCCCTGCTTGAGCAGGGGGGTTGGACTGGATGAGGTCCCTTCCACCCCCACCATGCAGAGATGACAAAATGTGGGCAGCCACAAGCAGAAGCCAGTTCTGAAAACCTCTCTGCTGAGTTTTTAGGGGGTTGCTGGTGTTCTTGGTTGCACCACACACACTCAGCATGAAGCTGCCCAATCCCCTGTGGTAGACATGGCTTTAAGGTCTCAAGCTGAAGCATACCAGTTACTAGTTTCAACTGGAGTTCCCCTCATGGAATTGTTTCTGAGGTCATGCCTACAGCTGGATGAAATAACTGCTACAGTGACCTAAAAAAAAAGCTAAATGGACTTGTGCTGCAGAACACCAACTCATGAAGCTCTTCCACACATGCTAAATTCCACCAGCAAGCACAGGAACAATTCTTGGGCCACCCACAGCCTTCATTTGAGCTTTTGCCATCACCTGTTTCTATGCTGGAGCTCCTGGGTGCTCCAGAGACAAAACACAAACTCTGGGCACATCCAGACCTGGGCTTTGAAGGCAAGAGCAGCTGATTTCCATGTTTGGAGTTCTGCTTTTGCAGCAGCTGAATGAAGGCCTAAAGTAAAACTATTCTGACTTTTAGCAAGGGCTAACATTAAGTGATTCTGACTTTTGGTCAGAATCTGTCCAGCATCTGCTGGAGGTTCAGTTTTGTGAGGGAACATTTGCAATGTGAATAATTTAGGGACATAAGAGAGGAGTCAGGGCAAGGCTTGGTGAGGGGCGAGCTGGAATTCAGCTTTCAGTCAAGCAGTGCTTCTCATCAGGAGAGAAAATGGAGATGCTCACTCTCTGGCACTCTTTGTATGGTCAGGAGACACCACCATCAGTGGCCAGGCCAAAGTCCTGGCTGGAAGAGAGCCTTATCTCCCCGACCAGACCATGGCCACATAGGCTGCTGCAGAAGCCACCAGGCAGGAAAGGGGAATGAGAGCTGACACAGCACCAAGTGCTTCTGAAAGCCAGAGGACATCAGGCAGGAGCTATTTCTGGGCAGAATTTTTGAGGTGAGAGAAGCAGAAATAGGCTTTTGCTAAGAATTAAACTCAAACCCTCCCCAAGATTCCAAATTTAGGGTTGAAAGCTGCTCAGGTCTGGTTGCTTCATGCCAACTCACATGCACTAAGCTGCAGAAATGAAAGGAAAAGGGAAAAATAGGAGGCAAAAAAAAAAATAAAGATTTCTGGGAACTATCTCAGAGTTAAGGAGCTATGCCTGGCTTCCAGCACTCTGGAATCTTCATGGAGCTGGAGAAGGGGCTCAGCACCTTTGGAGAACCAGCCCCCTGCTCTCTGGAGGTGCTGCTGCTGCTGCATCCTCTTAGCGCTGGCACTTGTCTGCAGCTGACAGCACAAACCAGTCAACTCTCTCAGTGTGATGAGGCAGTGAGGGGGAAAAGAACTTGAGGAAAAAGGACGGGGGAAGCAGGAATTCTGCTGGCTTAGGCAGTCAGGAGCTGCTGGATGTACCCCAAGATGTGCTGCTGAGGGCTTCCCACTGCCCTCCTCCAGCTCTGCAAAACCCTGTGAGAAAAGAAAAGCAAGTGAACACAGGAGCTGGGCTCCACACAAAGCTCCTCAGTGGAGAGGTCAGAAGAGCAGAGGAGGCTGCAGGAAGGGGATGAAGAGGCTGCTTGGTCATGTTGCATTAAGAGTGGACAAAGCAGCCATGGGGCAGGAGCCTCTACCCCTCCTTCAGGGGCAGGGGGAGGAAAGGAGACTTATTTGATGGTCTGTGGGTAGTGGCAGAGTTTCAGGTTGCCACTGTGGTGACTCCTGCCCCACTCTGGTTATCAAAACATAATCATAGAATAGAATCAGAGAATCATTTAGGTTGGAAAAGACCTTTACGTTCATCCTGAACAACCATTCTTTAACTCTACCAAGGCTGGTGCTAAAACAGGTCCCTCAGTACCACATCTCTGCCTCTGTGAAGCACCTTCAGGGATGGGGATTCAACCACCTCCCTGTTCCACTTTTTGAGAACCCCTTCAGTGAATAAGTTTCTCTTATATCCAACCTAAACCTCCCCTGGTGCAACTTGAGGCTGTTTTCTCTTGCCCTAAATAATGATCAAACCCACATCCAACCCAATTCTTTGCTGCTCTGTTGATGGAGTTCACAACTGTAGTTTCCCCATGGTTTCACCTCACCAGATCTTTACCTAAAGCAGCAACTGCCCTTTCCACGCCACGGTGCCTTCTCCCTGGAGGCATGTTATGGCTGCAAGCTGGGGGTTAGCCCAGGACAGCAGGAGAAAACTCTTTAATTACCTTCAGAGAAGCCTCTCAACCTCCAAGGGACATTCCTGTCACAGCTCAAGCCATCCTCTGCTTGTCTCCCTGCCGTGAAGCTGTCACAGCCTCTTTATCACATTAAGGCTAGAGATTGTGGCCATAACCCAGCCCCCAGGACCAGCTCTAGCATGTGAGACAAGGGGAGACACTGGAACAGGTTGCCTAGGGAGGCTGTAGATGCCTCCTCCCTGGAGGTGTTCAAGACCAGGATGGATGGGACCTTGAGCAACCTTGGCTAGTGGGAGGTGTCCCTGCCCATGGCAGGGGGGTTTGAACTAGATGATCTTTAAGGTCCCTTCCCCATGATCCTATGAATCTGTTTCCAGCTCATTCTGCAGCAAGGGTTGCTGCTTCCCACCAAAGTCCATAGGACAACCCCCAAGTGGGTCACTTGGGAAAGGTGGGGGTTAAACTCTTGTCTATTCAGTGAGTTCCAGGAGCTCTCATCCAGCCATTCTGTGCTGCCAAGAGACACTCACCTAGAAGAGCTTCTCGTAGCACTTGTCACAGTGGACAATGTCCCGGTGGATGAATATTTTATCCAGGAGATCTCCCATTGCTTTGTGGCAAATCCCACACTGCCAGCAGGAAAACAAGGGGGTTTAGAAGCTAACCAAAGCCCTGTGTCAGCACGGGGTGGGGTGGCAGAGAAACCAACACTGGGGCATTTTATGAATGTGAGAAGATGCCAAAACACAGATCTTTGAGACCAGAGGTTTCTCCAACAGATAAAGGTCACTTTGGAGGTTTTGGGAGGCTTCCTCCTCCCACAGTCACCATTTCCACAGACTTGACTTCTAAACTTTGCAAGGTTTGAGGGATGAGTGAGACCTGCACAGGCGCACAAAGGCCACCAGCACCAAGTTGGTGCCACAAGGATTTGAGGAAGGAGGGTGCTGCTTCTGTCAGATGCCAATAAAGAATTCTTCTTAGCTGAGGAGCTGAAGAACTTTTGGGGACACCACTGTCCTGGTAGGCATAAATCCTGCCAGGCTGGTTTAAACCCTCGCTCACTCCTCCTTCTGTTCAGGGTCTGGTAGTTGAAGTAAATTGAGCAAAACAAAGCCTTGGGCTAGGAGCTTAGCACCACGAGTCAGGTGTCTGGTGCAGCCCCTCAGCATGCCTGCGTGGTTGCAAGAGGCACAAAGCTTTGAATGCACTGGGCAGAACAAGGATGCTAAATGCCTATTGGTCAGTTTAACTTTCAAATTGGTCTGTTTAAGGGGGGGGTGTGATTTAGAAGCCTTGGCCCTTTCTACACAGTAGCCATTTGCTACACAGTCGCCTTTCTCCACAAGCTGTCTACAGAGATTGTCTCTCTGCAGCACCTTTTTAACGGCTCATAAGACTGGGAATTGCTGGGGCCACTTGTTTGCCGCTTACACTGGCAGCAGCTCTCTGCAGCTCGTCTCTCTTTCTCCCCCTCTGCCTGGAATATTTTGTATTTTACCATGGGATCATAATTGTGAGTTTTGGAAGCATTTTTATACGGGAAACTTACTCAGGGATCGAAGGCATCGTGAGTAGCATGTGCTAGAGTTAATGCTAAGCCTCTGCAGCACAGTTAGAATTTTTTCCCTGTTTCACGTCCCTATTTTCCAAGTTCTGACTGTTTAAAGTGTTTAATTCTGTGTTAATAAACATCCTTGGTGCAAATATTTCCTGTCAACCGAAAATCCAAAGAATCTGAGGGATTTTCCCCCGAATTATTGAATATTAAAAGTTAATATTCAGATATATTAATAATAATAATTCTTAGCCGGTTATTAATATCTCATCACAACCACCAATAATGATTTTTGCTTGTCTGAGGAGCTGAAGAGCTTTGGGGGACACCTTCACTATCTGTGACTGCATGGCTTGCTTTCTTTGTCCTGCTGTGGACACAAGCATTTGGCCCACACTATGGACATCACTCTGGAAGTCTGAGGACAGAGTTTGCCCCAAAGTTCTTCCTGGCACACTGCATGTCACAGCAGAAGTCCCTAGGTGAGGTTCTTACCCTGAAGCAGTACTCGTGGCAGTAGATGTTCAGATGCTCTATGATGATCTTGGGACAGTCCCGGATTTCACGGCTGCAGTAGGTGCAGACAGGGTCACTGGACCTGTGAAGGAACAGAAGACTGAACTCCTCTGGAACCCAAGGTGGACCCAAAACCAGCACCACTCTCCAGGAGCCATCTGCTGTGACGTGTTTGTGCCAAGAGACAGCACAGAGGGACACAAATTAGCCCAGGAACCCAGAGACCCCAGCAGCAGGGCCCTACAGACCTCAGAATCAGTCTCAGCTTTGAGATAGAAGAGACTTTAAGGATCATGGAGTCCAGCCACTAATCCAGCACTGCCGGGTCACCACCTAACCATGTCCCTCTGCACCACATCTCCATGGCTTTGAAACCCCTCCAGGGATGGGGACTCCGCCACTGCCCTGGGCCAGGACTTGTCAATGTCCTTAATGCTCTCAATGTCCCTCAGTGTCCTTCTTGGAGTGAGTGGCCCAAAACTGACCCCAGGATTCAGGGTGTGGCCTCACCAGTGCCCAATCCAGAGGAAAAATCCTTGCTCGGGTCCTGCTGGCTACACTATTGCTGATGCAGGCCAGGATGCTGGTGGCCTTCTTGGCCACCTGGGAACACACTGTCTCATCTCCAGCTGGTGTTGAATAGCACCCCCATGTCTTGCCCATTGGAAAGTCTCCAGCCACTGTGCCCCAAGCCTGGGGGGTGTTTGTGACCCAAGGTCAGTCTGTATTCCCAGCATCATGTGTCCTCCATGCTGTTATTTCACAGAACCATCTAACACTTTGGGTTGGAAGCCTCTCCCCTGCTTTGTGATCGGTTCTTTGAAGCCCTGAAAGGCCACCAGAAGGTGTCCTTGGAGCCTTTTCTTCTTCAGGCTGAGCAACCCCAAACTCAACCCAATATTCCAAAAATCTTGAGGTCATTTCTTTTTCACAATTTGCTGAAAACCCCAGAGCAGCCCTGAGCTGTCCTACCTCTGCAGGGGAGCACTGGACAGGTAGCTGTGGTGGCTGTAGGCTGATCTCTCCAGATCGGTCAAATCCACGAGGCTGCCGTTGGGGACAGGAAACATCAGATCATGGCAGTGAGACACAATCACACAGTCCCTGACTGCTTAAAGCTCATCCAATACAACCTCCCTGCAGTCAGCAGGGACATCTGCAACTACAGCAGGTTGCTCAGAGCCACAAACAATCTGACCTGCAATGATGCCAAGCACAGGGCATCTCCCACCTCTCTGGGCAACCTGGGCCAGGCTCTCACTACCCTCAAACACTTCTCCCTTCTCTCCAGTCTGAATCTTCCCCTGTTAGTTCAAACCATCACCCCTTGTCCTGCCACAACAGGCCCTGCTCAAAAGTCTGTCCACAGCTTTCCTGTAGGTCCCCTCGAAGTCCTAAAAGGCCACCACAAGATCTCCCTGGAACATTCTCCAGGCTGAACAACCCCAGCTCTCTCAGCCTGGCTTCCCAGCAGAGGTCTTCCAGCCCTTCCACCATTGCTGTGGCCTCCTCTGGCTCTGCTCCAACAGCTCCAGGTCTCTGCTGTGCTGAGCAGAGGGGCAGAATCCCCTTCAGGCCCCCAAAGCCTCTCTGCTGCCCATCACCCCTCCAGGTTGGTTAGCTGAGGCACGAGGTTGTCCCAGTCCCCCTGACTGTGTGTTTGGTGACACAGCCACACACTCTGCACACAGATAAATAAGACACAAGACCATTTCTGGGGTCTCCTCCTACCTGCCATAGCGTGGGGAGGCCGAGGAGCCGCTGCTGTTCAGGTACTGCTTCACAAAGAGGACTCCTCTTCTGGGCAGGGGTGGAAACAGGAAAAGCATTTCACACAGAATCACAGAACAGGGTTGATGGGACCCTTGAAGGTCATCTTGTCCAACCCCCCCTGCAACCAGCTAACACCTTGAGCAGCCTGACCTAGTGGGAGGTGTCCCTGCCCATGGCAGGGGACTTGGAACTAGATGATCCCTTTCAGTCCAAACCATTCCATGATTCTATGATTATCTCCAGCTAGATGAGGTTGCTCTGGGCCTCATCAAGTTTGACCTTGAATGTCTCCAGGGATGGGGCTATTTGCATGAGAAAGGGGCAGAGCTGGTGAGACTGGGGACAAGAGGGGCCACGTGGGTGTGCTGGGACACCAAAGCTGTGTGGAAGGCAGAGGGTGAGCTGCTCTTGAACAGACACCAAACGTCAAACACTGCTGCTAAACCACACCCCAAACACCCCTCTCTAATTAACCCACCAAACCTAATCAGGCTAATTAAGAAGACTGGGATGGATAATGCAGCTCCCTTATCCCATTTTGCAAGGAGAAGCTTTCCCTAAACCACATCAGGATTAGGCAGGCAATGAGCCTTCAGAGACCTCCTGGTTCTGCCCATTAGCACCAGCCCTGCTGGCAGGGACTTGTGTCCCTGGAACACCTCCAGCCATTCCATCCTTCAGAAAGTGCTGCTGCTTGTTTAGGGGATGTCCCTGCTTGCAGAGGTGACCTTTCCTGCTTGTCCCTCCCTCTCTAAAAGCCTGAATTCAGGATGATGAACCACCTCTCTGTCCACAGACAGAGGGGGAAACACCATGCCACCAGCTCCCTTCCCACAACCATGACACGAGCTCATCAGGCTTTTCCCCACACTGCTGCCTGTGTGCCATAGTTAATCATAAAATCCATCAGGTTGGAAGAGACCCTTGAAGGTCATCTAGGCCACCCACTCTGCAGTGAGCTGGGACATCTGCAACTAGAGCAGGTTGCTCAGGGCCCCATCAGGTTTGATTTTGATCCTGCCTTCTGTGAGCAAAGCCTTCTAACTTAACAGAGACTCTCTCATGTGGTGAACCTCCTCCTTGGACAGGTGAGGTGATAAGTCCAGAAGGACCCAAATGTTGCCCTTCAAAGCCTATGTTGCCCTCTCACCATGTTTAAACCCCTTCCTAAATTGTGTAAAGCTGTGGAGCTCTGAGATGGAGCCTGTGGAAACCCAAAGTGCCAGAAGACAGCTCCAAGCTGACAGCTGCACCATGATGGGATGGGATCTTCTCTTAACACATATGGGTCCTCTGCCAAGCCCACCTAGACCTTCTACACTTGCTGTAGGTTTCTTTCTTGCTCATGATTGACAACAAGACAAAGAGTCTTCCAAGAGCCCCACGTGGGGGTGTGTAGCATGAGGAATTCCATCATGTCCCTCCAGCTACAGTAAATTATGGAGGATTCATGATTTTGCCAATTTGGAGACAACAACTTCAGACATCTCCATCGTGGTCCTCACAGAAGGGCACTTGGAGAGAAGCTCCCAGCCCATGTGTCCCTTTTGGGTGGCTCCAGTCACCATGCTCTTAGACAGCAGTGGCTGAGAAACATCCTATGTCCCAGAAGCCAAGCAGCAAAGCCTGGCTTGTCTTCAGTAGGCAGGATGGGTGCACACAAACCCTGTGTGACAGTGGGAAGGTCGTGGTCACCTCCACCCATTGCTCCTTACCCAGCAGTGCTGGAGTCAAGTTGGTACCCAGAGGTCATGGCGCTGCTGTGCTGCAAGGTGGCAGCTGGACCACAAATCCTCTCACTTGAGTTTGAGAGAAACCTGGAGAGAGAGAAAAAAGTCTGTGGGCACTAGAGACAGGAGCTGTGGCATGATCCAAGCTGGCAGCCAAGAAGAGACCCACCACTACTGCCAGGAGGGTGCAACATTAAGGCCCCCTCAACTGTGCAGATGAGTTCATCTTTATCATGGACCAAAAAGCCTCCTTGTGACACCTGCACCTACTTCCATGGACAACTGGTTTGAAGGGCTCTCTTTTATAGGGCTCTGGGAGAACAGATCAAACAAGATCTTCAAGTCAACAGAGACCTGAAGTGGATGATGTAACCTGAATGGGAGCAGCTATAGAGAGAAACAGCAGGAGGAGATGGGGATGTGTTGGCCAAAGTCCAACACAACTACCCCCAGCCCCAATTCAATCACTTCCAAAGCTGCATAAAGGAGAAGGAGCCAAAGCTATGGCTACCAAAATGTTTTTGGAAAACAGCTCAGCCTGTCCTTCAGCCATGAGAGCTGCTAGTTGGTCTTGCAGGAATGAAGCTGACCTTGCTTGGAACCAGTTCCAGGTTATCTGAAGATCTTCTGCTCACGTTCCCCTGTACAGACCCAACACTCAGACCTATGCTGGTGGCTCCACACAGGGTCAGACCACCTATGAATGGACTGACACTGCCATGAAGGACTGCAGAAAGTCTAGGGCAACCTTATTCCATGTTGTGATACCTCCTACCCTTTCCAACAGCTCTTTTCTGGGACCAGTTCAGTTGCTTTGTCATCAACATTCTGAAGACAGCAATCCGTCTCTCAACATCTCTCTACTTAGAGCTCTCATTTTCTATAGTCTCTCCAAAGATCAGTTCCAGGTCAAGGGAGGGTAGCCAGGAACCAGCCCTTCATTATCCTGTCACCCCATGTGCTGAAACATGTCTATGGACCAGAGGTGGATCTGTCACAGCTTTTGATAGGGGTGGTTAAGAGTAGCTCTAGGCCTCCATCTCTCACATCCGCTCCCAGGAAGACATCTCTCTCTTGGCTTTGCCTCTTGGCTTCTGTTCCACAGCAGTTTCATGGAGGTTTCCCTCATGACCATCCAAGACGAGCCATTTACCTGCTGCTGTTATAGTTTAAGCTGTCCATGTAGAACGGCACCCTGTGGCTTCTCTGGCCAAAGGACATGCTGGTATCTCTGGGAAGGGAGTCGTGGCTAGGGAAGGAAGTGGACACAATCTCAAGCACTGAACTTGAGTACCTGAGGGACTGTCCTAAATGTCTCCCTGATTAGCACCAGAGTCTGTACAAACAGCACCTCCCTGCACCTGCTTGGATCCAGGGAATTTGGGCAGGGATTGTCCACTGTGATGGGCACCAGCGAGGCCACACCTCGAATCCTGGGTCCAGTTTTGGGGCCCTCACTCTAAGAAGGGTATTGAGGGGCTGCAGCAGGTACAGAGAAGGGCAAAGGAGCTGGTGAAGGGTCTGGAGAACAGGGCTGGTGAGGAGCAGATGAGGGACCTGAGATTGTTCAGTCTGGAGAAAAGAAGGCTGAGAGGAGACCTCATTGCTCTCTACAACTCCCTGAAAGGAGATTGGAGTGAGGTAGGGGTTGGTCTCTTCTCTGGTGATAGGAGGAGAGGAAATAGCCTGAAATTGTGCCAGAGGAAGTTTAGGTTGGAGATTAGGAACAATTTCTTTCCTGCAAGAGTGGTCAGGCATTGGAACAGGCTGCCCAGGGACGTGGTGGTGTCCCCATCCCTGGAGGTGTTCAAGAAATGTGTGGCTGTGGCACCCTGGGACATGGTTTAATGGCCATGGTGGTCTTGGGTTAAAGGTTGGACTCTGTCTTGGAGGTCTCTTCCAACCAAACAATTCTGTGGTTCTACAGTCAGTGAGAAGTGTTGAGGACACTGCAGATGCTGGTTCCATGTAGCAGTGAGACGCTCTTTGGGTTAAAGAACCTGAAGCCTACCCTCGGCCTCCTCACCGTGTGGCTGTGGGGCTGAAGTCATAGTGGCCACGGGCAGTGTCGTATCTGCTGCTCCTGGGGCTGCTTCTCCCATCATGGACTCTGCCTTCATAACCTGGGGCAGGTCTGGCAAGGAAGCACAAAGCCCTGATTACGTTGAAATAGGTCTCACTGGAGTCCCCATGTGGCCTAAGCTGTGTTTTGGCTTAGTGGTCACTACTATGATGGGTTCTTCTTTGCTCTGCCCATTTCTGGGATGGTGGTGCAGCTGCACCACATCTACAGAGCTCCACAGCCAGGAAAGTCACAAAATCTAACACTGAGAGTAAAGCTAAAGCAGTTTTGGGACCCTCACTCCAAGAAGGACATTGAGGGGTCAGAGCAGGTCCAGAGAAGGGCAATGAAGCTTGTGAAGGGTCTGGAGAACAGGGCTCATGAGGAGCAGCTGAGGGGACTGGGGCTGTTCAGCCTGGAGAAAAGGAGACCTTCTGGCTCTCCACAGCTCCCTGAAAGGAGGTTGGAGTCAGGTGGGGCTTGGGAATGGGCCTCAATGTTGCCCTAGAGTAAGTTCAAGTTGTGTATGAGGAACAATTTCTTCCCCTTGAGGGTTGTTAAGCCTGTCCCAGGCTCCCCAGAGCAGTGGTGGAGTCCTGATCCCTGGAGGGCTTTCAAAGCCATGGAGATGTGGTGCTGAGGGACATGGCTGAGTGGTGACCTGGCAGTGCTGGGTTTATGGTTGGACTCCATGAGCTTAAAGGTCTTTTTCCAACCCAAGTCATTCCATGATTCTAGTCTACATCCCTAATACTTTTTCCTTCCCTGGCTCCCACCAGGCCCAGCACTGCCCATCTGGCCTGCTGACCTGGTGGCCCTCTGCTGCTTTTTCCAGACAACTCACTACTGGAGTAGCTCTAACCTGTGGGCAGAGCTCAGGCTCCTTCAAAATGAGCCTGGGGCTTCTGCTTGTTCTCTTCTTGCCCAAGCCCCGTGGCACAGATGTTTATGTGGTGGATCAGCACTTTGGTCCTGATGAAAGCTTCTGGCAACGAAACAAAGCTGAAACCAACCACATACTAAAGCTGTGGCCAAGAGACAGAAGGGCAGGGAAAAACCTGCTCTGGGCAAGACACCTATGGGCTGTGGGAGAAACCCAGGGGCATGGAGGAGGTGATTCCGGCCCTGCAGACACCTCTTGGTGTCACACAGCTCCAGGTGGTGAAGAACACTAAGAGTCTGGCCTGGTTTCCATAGTCCTCATCTGCAAATGCCTCCAAAAGGCAATTCAAATTCAAGTGAGGGCTTTATGAGTGCTGGAAGAGGGGAAGGCTGCACTCAGATCCCATGAAGGTAGACATACAGACATAAAAATTATAGTTATTAGTGAACAGCTTGTCTCCTAGGTCACTGAGGATCATGGCAAATGAAAACCAGACTGCTCCTGCATCATCATCTCTGCAGCTAGAGGAGAAGATGTGGTCCCTACACATCCATCAGGCTTTCAGGCACTGGGGAGGTGATCTGGCTGCAAGCTTCCAAGAGCTCTCCAGTGAGTAGAGTAATTATCAACTTGGATCTCCCCATTTCAGGCCTTCAGAGCCAGAAATGGTCATCTTTGTGCTGTAAAACCTGGCAGTACTGCTGCTCACTCTACGAACAAAGCCCTGTTCTTGCTTCTTCATGCAGTGAGGGTGATGCTGAGAGAGGATCTGATCAATGCTCAGAAACAGCTAAAGGACCTGTGGGAGGCAAGAGGATGGAGGCAGACTCCTCTCATTGGTGCCCAGGGACAGGACAAGGGGCAATGGGCACAAACTGGAACCCAGGAGGTTCCACCTGAACAGGAGGAGAAAATTCTTTGGTGCAAGGGTGCTGGAGGCCTGGAGCAGGCTGCCCAGAGAGGCTGTGGAGTCTCTTCCTCTGGAGAGCTTCCAACCCCAGCTGGACATCGTGATGCTCGGCAAGCTGCTGTGGGAGCCCCTGCTGTAGTAGTGGGGTTGGCCTGGATGATCTCCAGAGGTCCCTTCCAAGGCCACCATGCTGGGATGCTGTGACCAGAGTATAACATCTCTCTGCTCCAGCAGCTTTCTCTGTCTCTATCTCAGCTCCTCACCCTCACCTGCTGGTGCTGAACACTTGGCTGTCCACGTAGGATGGGATCCTGTGGCTGGGAGCTGAGGTGTGGTGGTCCACATAGCCTGGTTTGGGATGCTGGGTCTCATACACATCAAGAGAACTCTCAGTTGAGCTGAAGTTAGACCTGCCAAGAACAAGAGCCTGTCTGGCCACAAAGCTCACACAGCTGGTCACAATTTGCCAAGGCTGCATCATGCCCCTTTCTACCACAGCAAGGAACACCTGGGACAAAATGCCCTTAAGAGGTCCTCATGGTCAGGGGAATGGCAAAGGTCTGCACTGCTTCTCCTCACCTACACCAACTGAATTCCCACACAGCAACATTGCTGCAAGGTTCAGCAGCTGCCCAATTAATGTGTGAACTGACATGAAATATGGACAGCAACATGTGTGTCTGCAGTGGTGTGGCCACCAGGACCAGGGCAGGGATTATCCCTCTGCTGTGGTGAGGCCACAGCTCAAATTCTGAGGTCAGTTTTGTGCCCTTCACTCCAAGAAAGACATTGAGGGGCTGGAGCAGGTCCAGAGAAGGACAATGAAGCTGGTGAAGGGTCTGGAGAGCCAGGAGAAGGGGCTGGAGCTTCTGAGGAAACTGGGGTTGTTTACCCTGGAGAAAAGGAGGCTGAGGGGAGACCTTCTGCCTCTCTACAGCTACATGAAAGGAGGTTGGAGTCAGGTGGGGGCTGCTTTCTTCTCCCAAGGAACAAGTGATAGGACAAGAATAAATGGACTCAAGTTGCCCCAGGGAAGGTTTAGGTTGGACACAAGGAACAATTTTTTCCACTTGAAGGGTTGTCAAGGCCTGTCTCAGGCTGCCCAGGGCAGTGGAGGAGTCTCCATCCCTGGAGGGGTTTCAAAGCCATGGAGATGTGGTGCTGAGGGCCATGGTTTGGTGGTGACATGACAAAGTTCATGGTTGGACTCCATGGTCTCTTCCAACCCAAACCATTCCATGACTATATCCCAAATCCAATATCCCCTTTGTCAGCACCATTTGATTGGTGCACATTGGCCCAAGACCTCAAGGAATGGCAGATGAGGACTTGGCAGACTTTGATGGAGAGAACCAAAGGACTCATCCCACTGTACCTGGTTGCCACTGGGCTGGACTCATTGTGCCTCCAGTCTGCTGTGCTCTCCTGGTGGCTCTCTGTGGTGAGGTGGGTTTGTTCTTCATGAGCTGGAGTGGTTCTGGGTGGGGAGGAAAAAGCCTGTCAGCAGCTTTAGCACTGGTGTCTATTCTGCCCACTGTGGTGAGGAAGTGCTGGAACATTATGAGGATGTTTGGTTTGGGATTTGCTAGACAAGAAATGAGCAACGTGGAGAAGACAAGGTGGGGTAGAAGACAGTGGCAAAGCCATGTTTGGTTTCTTGGCTCTGTACCTTTCCTGGGATGGGTCAGATTCATCCACAGGTTGGGTGTCTGGAGCAGTGATGCTGCTTTCTCTAGGTAGAGAGCTGGACCTGCCAAGACACAAGACCATTGTAGCCTGTAGAGGTGCCACTGAACATAGAACTACCCTAAGATGTAGATACAACCCCTGATGACCTTCCTGCCACTAGAAAAGGGCAACATCTCTGCACAGGCTTGTACCAGACAATCCAAAGAGGTGGAAAAGACCCAGAAGAAAAACCCAGAGCTCTGAGTGAAAGGAAAATGAAGCTCCTGAGGAGCATCAGTTACCTGTTTACTCTCCAAACTTGACATCCTAGCTCTGGTCATTGAGTTATGACCACGATGGATTATCCATCAGCTCTGTCTTACACTTCAGACTGCTAAGAGCATGACCTGGCCTCATTTAGTACCATCTTAGAAGGTTCCATAGATCAACCCACTGCAGAGTTCACACCTGCCCATGTTAACCTAAGCCAAAGTTTATTCAGTCTCTGCTTCCAAACTGAAGGTCTAAGCAGCTGCTCCTGACAGTCCAACTGGCCAATGTTTGATGCCTCCAGCTAATGAGGATTGTTTCTCCCAGGCTTTCATACAAAACCAAGGTAAAAGGTTGACTCAGCAGAAGCAGCACAGGGTCAGAAGTGGGGCCTGGGAGAAGATTTGATGAGCAGATGGATGTGGGAAGGAAGTAACCCTCATCCTCCAGGGAAAGGCACAAGGGTAACAGTCTGATTCCTTACGTGCTCATGCTGGGGTCATACTCAGAATGTTCCTTCAACCTGGCAGGCTCTGTCTGGACATCATGGTCAGAAGATTCTTGGCCCTTCTCAGTCTGGTTCTTTGAGTCCAAAAACCTGAAACAAAGATCTATGCTTAAGGCACTGAAGAAAACCTGCTGGGGTGGGAAGTCATCAATGAACCCAGACAGGAGCCATCAGGAAGGGAGCAGAGGACGCCAGATCTGGTACCAAACAGTGGGAATCACATCTACAAATCCTGTTTCAGCTTGCAGGATCACAGCTGAAGGTCTTTCATCTGAAATTACCATAGAATGGTTTGGGTTGGAAGGGACCTTAAAGAGCATCTAGTTCCAGCTAGGCCCCATCTAATCGGGCTTTGAACATCTCCAGGACTGGGAGATGTTCACAGGGAGGTGCTCACAACTTCTCTGGGCAACCTGTTCCAGTGCCTCACCACCCTCATGAAGTCTTTCTTCCTAATGTCTCATCTCAGTTGAGCTTCTTCCAATCTGAAGCCATCTCCCTTCACCTTCTGTCCCTCTCCTGTGACAGATGTGAGGCCCAGAAGAAAGCACTTGTGTCAGAGTTCTTTGGGCTGTCAGATGCTTCAACCACCTCAGGACACATCACATTTTGCAGAGCTCATAAATGCCCAGGTTGCACTTGCTGGGATCTGTGGGCAGCAGAAGCTACTGCTGATGCCAAAAGCCTTACAGCACAGCAGAAGCTGTCTGCTGGACTTCTAGAGCAAGTTTCTCTCATCCAGGTAGCTTTTCTCATCAGTGCAGGTGGGATCACCTGCTGTAAAGTGCTGTCAGAACATCCTCACTCCTGAGTGCTAAGCAGAGGAGCTGCTCTGTGCCATCAGTTGCACTGGGAGTAGAGTCAGATGTGGAGAGTTACAAAGTGAGCAGATCCTGTAGGTGAGCCCTGACCACTTACCCCTCATGGCCCAGCTCTGGTGCGTAGCCAGCAGCAGCCCCTGTGCTCTCACGTCCCTCTTCCTTAGGAGTGTTTCCCTCTTTGAAGTCTTGGGAAGACCTGGCAAAAGGAAGAGAAGCCCACTTGTGGCTGCCAGGCACAAACACCTGGAAGCTCATTCAGTGCTTACTGAGAAGAAATCAAGCCACAGGATTTTGGTGGAGGACATTCTGTAGGCTGCTACCAGCACTGGCTTCAGCGTGGCCCAAAGCACTGCTTGGAGTTCAACTGATGGGCCAAGCAGCTGCATTTTCACAACCTTTAGCCCTTCAAAACACCAGTCCAAGCCCTGCTGTCTCTAGACACACATGCTGCTTTCTAGCATGGAAGTTGTCCTGCAGGAGCTTGGACTCTTCATGGTGGCCATATCTCACATCAGGATGTGGACACCAGGACAGGCATCACATCTGAGACAAGGTCTGGGAATAACTTTGAGGCTTGATTTGGAATGTTCCTCTCTGTTCCTAGTACTCAAAGAATCATGGAGTCATTAAGGTTGGAGAAGACTCCTTAGATCCTCAAGCCCAACTGTCAACCCAGCACCACCATGGCTATGAATCCCTGTCCCAAAAGTGCCCTGTCCAAATATTTCTGAACTTCTCCAGGGATGGTGACTCCACCACCTCCCTGGGCAGCCTGTTCCAATGTCTGACCACTCTTGCAGGAAAGAAACTGTTCCTTATGTCCAATGCAAACTTCCCCTGGTGCAGCTAAAGGCCATTTCCTCTCATCCTATGTCGTGGTAGGCCTAGGCAGGCCAAATTGGGTTTATACCTTTCCTGGCTTGCCCAGGCATATTTTTCTGCTTTCCTCCTGCTGTTTTGGGGGAGAGCAACGGCGGGAAAAGGGACAAAGGGCCTG
>VWYK01127845.1:2030-22462 GCA_013399775.1 Semnornis frantzii | reverse complement strand
TTTTCTAAACATCTCAGCAAGCCTATGAGTGAAGCAGACATCACCATTGCTTTCCTTCACAGCCTATAGTATAATTTTCTCTGTTAAAATATCCCAATTAGCTCAAACCAGCACACCCCCCACAGGTTCTTTAGCCCTTGCTGAGAGCATTGCTCAGATCCCCTCTCAGGCTGCTCTTCTGCAGGCTCAGCAGCCCCAGGGCTCTCAGCCTTTGCTTCTCACAGAGGTGCTCCAGCCTCTCAGCACTCCACTGGACTCTCCTCAGTATTTCCCTGTCTGTCTTAAACTGGGGAGCCCAAAACTGGACCCTATACTCCCTAGGGCAGAGCAGAGGGGTAGGAGAACCTCCCTTAACCTAACAGAAGTTGCCTGCTTCCAGCAGAATTCTCTCATGTACAACAGTGACAAATCTGCTTCCTTTCACCTCTAGAGAGATGCCCACAGCAGTCTCTGACCTACAGCTGCCAAGGATCTCCAGGACATCTTGGTTGTGCTACACCACTTACCTGGAAGGAGACACTGCTGTTGACTTTGGCTCATTCCAGGAGGACCCAGTTGAGGTTTTTCTCAGCCCATTAGTACTGGGGTAAAAAAACAAGCAAACAAACAAACCCCAATACATGACAAAGCATGAAAGACAGAAGACTTTCTAGGTGTCTCCTCCTTAGGAGGGGACTCATCCTGCTTTCTGGCCCACATCTTTTGGGTCAGTTAAGCTGAACCCTGCTGTGCAAGGACTCAAGGTCCCTTGTCTCTGTGCCACTGAGGTGACCAATTTCTGCCAAAACAGTGCCTTTAGAATCTAGTTTGTCCTATTTCCCACAGCTGGAGCTGTTTCCACTCCCAGTGTCTTTGCTTTGCACTAAACCCCAGCTCCTCAAATGCGTGGATTGAAGCTCAGAGTGGTGACAAACCTGATGTCACCACATACAGGTGTGTGGTATGTGAGCAAAGGAGGGGAACTGCTCCCCAGTCCTGCCTCAAACCAGCACCACAGAATTGTCACCAAAATTCCTGAGGCAGCTCCTTCCTCCTGAAAACGAAGCTCCTCCTGAAAATGAAGCACTTTGGGCTGAAATGCCCCTTTGATTGGCCTCCCTGCTGGCTCTGCTGAGGAGCAGAGTGGCAAAGAAACTAATAAATGGTGCTGCTTGGCACCATGCCCCCCTCAGAGCAGGAACGGGAGCTGAATCCCAAATGAATCTGCCTGAAAAGAGAGAAGGATTCTTCCTCCTAGGGGAAACATTTGCATTTCAGAGGATCCCAGCATGGTGGGGGCTGGAAGGCACCTCTGGAGATCATCCAATCCAACTCCCCTGCTTAGGCAGGGGCACCCACAGTAGCTTGCCCAGGATCACAATGTGCAGCTGGATTTGGAAGCTCTCCAGAGAAGGAGACTCCGCAACTTCTCTGGGCAGCCTGCTCCAGGGGCTCTTCCCTGGGGCTTGTGAGCTCCTTGGGAAGTCAGGAGTGACTGGAGTGTGGAGTGTGACCAGGAGAGGGGCTCAGTATCCCCTCCATCCACCTGATGCTGAAGTTGGGCTGCAACTAAACTCAGTTTGTGGCCCCCAAAGCTGTCCCTCAAGTTCTTTCTGACCCTCTGTCCCTGTCCACACACTTAATCATAGAATGGTAAGGTTGGAAGGGACCTCAAAGCTCATCCAGTTCCAANCCCCTTCAGATACTGGAAGGCTACTCTAAGGTCTCCTGGAAGCCTTCTCTTCTCCAGGCTGCAGAGCCCCAACTCTCTCAGCCTGTCCTCAGAGCAGAGCTTGCCCATGTCACTTTTCATTCTGGATCTTTCCCTTTTAGCAAAGGAGAGGTCATCAGCATTTCATGAGAAGCCTCCCTGCAGGTATTCAAGGCCAGGCTGGATGGGGTCTTAAGCAACATGGTGTAGCAGGAGGTGTCCCTGCCCATGGCAGGAGTATTGGAACTGGATGATGTTCAAGGTCCCTTCCAACTCAAACCATTCTGTCATTCTCTGTTGAGAAACCTCCATCTCCAGTTGTGTTCAGAGAGCTGCTCCCTTGCAGGCAAATACAGCTGTCTGCAGAGAGGACAGGTGAGTGCACCCTGAGCCCACAAAAAGGACAAATGAGTGTGTCCTGAACCCAAGGACAGCCACCACACTGCTCCAGGATGAGGGAAATACCTGCTGTCATCTGCTGGTAACCTGCATGACCCAGACACAGTTGGACTTCTCCTCTGCTGGCTTTCCTCTTCTTCTATCTCAATCCTTTCAAAAGACAAAAAAAGAGCAAACAAAGGTCACAATCCAGCAGCTCCAGCTGGGCTTGGCCTCAGGCTCCCACTCTGGGATCATCAGCACACTTGTTTCCAACACTGTGTGCCCTCAAAAAGCAGCAGTGATGCAACCTTCCCAAGGGAAATGTCCCTTAAAGTGTCCCTCCTCTGCTTGAAATGTCTGGAGATCCCCTACCCCAGCATTTAACAGTCACCCTGGTAGAGAACCCAGACACACAACCCCAGCAGCACCTCCTGAGGGTCACTGACCTACCTCTTGGCAAACAAGGGTGGAAATTCTTGTGTTGGGCTGCTGTGAAGGAAACACAAAGGCAGTGGTGAGAATTTTTTAGGGACAGACACACTTTGGGTAGGGGCAGCTCCCAGGAAGGCTCTGACCCATCCTTGACCCATATGGTGCAAGGCTTTAAGGGTTGCACCACTTGAGCAGAGCTGGCAGTGACCACACTCTGGTGTGGTGAAACCTGAACAGATGACAGAGCAGGGGAGATGCAAATAGGAAGAGTAGCTCATTAGGACATGTTGACCTGAAGAAGCTTCCCCAGGCCTTTTTAATTGGCCCTTCCTGAAGGCTGTTTTTCTTCCTGAACATAAACCTGACTCCATTCCATAGATGCTTAGAGGAACTCACAGCTGGAGCAAGCCCCCACAATGTCCACCCACATCCCATGTAAGCTGTGCTCTTGCTCTGGGCACAGCCAAGTGCTCCTGGAGCATCCTCTCCTTGCCTCCTCCTCCATCATCAACCTCTCAGTGCCTCACTGTGTCACCCTGAATGATGTCAGGAGAAAAAGGATGTACAGTGGCCTGCAGAAAGGTCCCTATCATGGCTCCTGGGAGACTGGAGGCCTTGGGACTTGTTTGGGTTTTTTTTTCCCCCTCTAATGAAAGATGGACAACAAAGCCTTGAACACAGCAACTCCCACACATCCTTCACACTCCTGCTGCACATCCACATGTTTCTGTTGGGTTCTTTTTCCCCACAGAGCTGTTTTGAAACTGCAAGATCAGGATCTGAAGATGAGCCAATGTGTGTCCAGGTGGCCAAGAAGGCCACCAGCATCCTGGCACAGATCAGCAATAGTGTGGCCAGCAGGACCAGGGCTGGGCACTGGTGAGGCCACATCTTGAGTATGAGGTTCAGTTTTGGACTCCTCACTCTGAGAAGGACATTGAGGGGCTGGGGCAGGTCCAGAGAAGAGCAAAGATGCTGGTGAAGGGTGTGGAGAACAGGGCTGGTGAGGAGCAGCTGAGGGAGCAGGGGGTGTTTAGTCTGGAGAAAAAGAAGGCTGAGGAGAGACCTTCTGGCTCTCTGCAGCTCCCTGCAAGGAGGATGGAGCCAGGTCAGAGTTGGTCTTTTCTCCCAAGGAGCAAGTGACAGGACAAGAGGAGATGCCCTCAAGTTGCCCCAGGGGAGGTTTAGGTTGGACATGAGGAACAATTTCTTCCCCTTGAAGGGTTGTCAAGGGCTGGCCCAGGCTGCCCAGGGCAGTGGTGGAGTCCCCATCCCTGGGCAGGGGTTTCAGTGTCATGGAGATGTGATGCTAAGGGACATACTCTGGTGGTGCCCTGGCAGTGCTGGGTTCATGGTTGGACTCCATGAGCTCAAAGATCTTTTCCAACCAAAATGGCTCTGTGATTCCTTGACTGTTGTAAATCCAGTTGCTGCTCAAGCACAATGCCCATGCAAACTCTGTCCCAAAAAGCTGGTTTGTGTTGGGTGCAGTTCAGATTTGCTCTGGTTTCCTCTTGCAGGAAACAAAACTGAAGAGCAGAGACCTGAGTCTGAAAACTGAACCTTGATTGCAGGACTGAAGGAACTGGGGACTATCACAGCTTTTCTCTTCCTTCAATGTCATCCCACCCAGTTAACAAGACTTCCCAAGTCCTTTGGAGGACCTCCCCAGAACCTAATCTAAAACCTGTAGATACTCTCAGCATGCCTAGAGAGCTGGCAGCTGCATCCTTCCCACCCACAGCTAAGGTACCCAGGACCTTCGAAGAGTATTGGGTCCACCAGCCTTGCAAGCAGCCTCTTCCCTGTCTTCTGCCCCACTCTTGCAGGCTGAAGACTCACCCATTGCTCTTTTTGGCTGCTGAGAGGACATAGGCACGTTCCCTGCTGGCAGTGCTCCTCAGCACACTGTTGGCTGCCTCTGTCCTGGAAGGGAGGGAGGGAAGAGGTCACATTCTGCTCATTTTCTTAGAGGTAACAGATGAACAACCCAGCAGAGGCTTCTGCTCACCCTGACAGAGCTCCTGTGCTCTGGAGAGCAGAATCAGCAGAATGGTTTGGGTTGGAAAAGACCTCAAGAACTATCTAGTTCCAAGGCCCCTGCCATGGGCACTAGCCCAGCTTGCTCAAGGACCCATCTAGCCTGGCCTTGGACACCTCCAGGGAGGGAGCATCCATGACCTCCCTGTGCAACCCCTTCCCCAGTGTTACCAGAAGCAGCCCTACCATACAGACAAAACACATTCTACTGCTGGTAGAATAATGAGAGATCCATTTGGATCTGGACTCCCATGGCAGTCCCCAGGTGCTCCAGGCTTGGAGACGGGCATGCAGGCTGTGGGAGGGGACTCCTCCCTTCACTGGCAGGCTACTTGTAGGTCTCCCTGTGTCTCCTGACACAGCTGATGGATTCCACAACCCCTCTCCAGCTGCCAGATTATTTGGGGGATGCTGTCAGGCTGAATCACATCAGGCTGCCAATTATGTTGTGTTGGGAACACGGTGGCCTGGGGGCATGGAGGTGCTCTGGGGTGAAAGATCTGCTTCTTAGGGTTCTCCTGCAATCAGCCCTAATAGCCCATCATCAAACTGACCCCAATGACCAGGTATGCTGAGGTAAGTCCACTTCTCACTGCCCCTGCAGAAGAAGGTGTTTACCTGGAGGCCATACCTCTTTTTGTGTTCATCTGGAGTGAAAGGCACATCCTCCTCAGCCAAGTCCACTGATTTTTGCTTGACATTATATGGAGCTCTGGAAAAGAGAGGGGAGGGACAGCTGGAATAAGAAGATAGCCTCTGTAGTCTGTGGGAGAAGCAGCATGTGCAAAACCCAAACCAGAATCATAGAATCATTAAGGTTGGACAAGGCCTCTAAGACTGAGGAGGGACTATTGACAAGGTCCTGTAATGCCAGGACAAGGGGCAATGGGTTTGAAGTGGCAGAGGGGAGATTGAAACTGGATGTTAGGAGGAAGTTCTTTACAGTGAGAGTGGTGAGACACTGGCACAGGTTGCCCAGGGAGGTTGTGGCTGCTCCCTCCCTGGAGGTGTTCAAGGTCAGGTTGGAGGAGGCCTTGAGTGACCTGTGCTAGTGGGAGGTGTCCCTGCCTATGGCAGGGGGTTGGAACTGGATGAGCTTTGAGGTCCCTTCCAACCTTACCATTCTGTGATTCTGTGATTAGGTCCAACCACCAACCCAGCACCACCATGGTCATTAAACCATGCTCCAGAATGCTGTGTCCAGGCATTTCTCAAACACCTCCAGGGACAAGGACTCTACCACCTCCCTGGGCAGCCTGTTCCAGTGCCTGACCACTCTTGCNGCCCTTGTCCTCAGACAGCTTTGTTATCTAAGCACCAGGGCTAAACCCAGAGGCTGCTTCATCAAAACTGCTCAGACCCATTTCAGGGAATCACAGAATGGCTTCAGTTGGAAGGGACCTTAAAGATCTCCTCATTCTAACTCTCCTGCCACGAGCAGGGACAGCTCACACCAGACCAGGCTGCTCGAGGCCTCATCCAACCTGGCATTGAACACCTCCAGGGATAAGGCACCCACAACTACTCTGGGCAACCTGTTCCAGTGTCTCACCACTCCCATAGTAAAGAACTTCTTCCTAATGTCCAACCTAAATCTCCCCTGCTCTAGTTTCAAACCACTGCCCCTTGTCCTATCACCACAGGCCCTCATAAAGAGTTCCTCACCCTGGAGTCAGAGTTTTGGCATCAAAAGCTGTGTAGGAAACATCAGCAGTGCTGCTGTGCCACAAGCCACCTCCCTCCTCCTGGTTTCAGGAAGGGCAGGAATGCTGCAAACCAAATTACTAGGCTGCAACCTCCAGAATCCCAGCATGGTGGGGGGTGGACCTCTGGAGATCATTCAGTCCAACCCCCTTGCTCAAGCAGGGGCACCCACAGCAGCTTGCCCAGGATCAGTGTCCAGCCAGGTTTGGAAGCTCTCCAGAGAAGGAGACTCCACAACCTCTCTGGGCAGCCTGCTCCAGGCCTCCAGCACCCTCACAACAAAGAAGTTTCTCCTCCTGTTCAGGTGAAGCCTCCTGAGGGTTTGTGCCCTTTACTCTTTGTCTCATCATTGGACACCACTGAGAAGAGTCTGGCCCCATCCTCTCACCCCCCACAGGTCCTTTAGCTGTTGCTGAGCATTGATCAGATCCCCTCTTGGGCTGCTCTTCTGTAGGCTCAACAGGCCCTGCTGAGCCCATGCACACCCAGTGCTGCTCCCTTGGCACACTCACAGTTTCTTGTAGTCCTCAGTGGTCATCCTGTAGCCAGAAGAACGTCCCACATTGGGACCCTTTGTGGCAGTGCTGCAGACAACACAGACAACATCTGTTAGGTGACCCTGCTGAGCTTTCCTCATCCTTCACCACCCTCTCCTAGGTGAGCTCACGATGAAGGCAGAGGTTGACCCCAAAAGTCCACTTCAAGGCTGCTCAGGGCAGTGGTGGATTCCCCATCCCTGGAGAAGAATGAAAGCCATGGAGATGTAGTGCTAAGGGCCATGGTTTAGTGGTGTCCTGGCAGTGCTGGCTTCATGGTTGGAATCCACAATCATGAGGGTCTCTTCCAACCCAAATGATTCCATGATTCTACAGGTTACAGCTCTGCAAGGATTCCTTGTGATTTGTCCTCCACTCAAAATGCTTTGCCCAATGAAACCCAAAGCCAGGAGCACTTTCTCAGCCCATTCTCTCTCATGTTCTGGGGAGGAAAATAAGGAGTTGATGCCTTGTCTTTTTCCTGTGTCTGCTGAATGGAGCAACCACAGCTTCCAAGCATCTAGCAGGGCTTTAGTAGAGCTTAGTGGAAAGCTACAAGCATTGGCTGAAGGAAGAGGATGAGTAGAAACACAATCAGCATTTACAAGAGGCAGCAGACACACAGGTACCTTTTCTGTGCTCCATTTGAGGATGAAGAATCTGGCCCAGAAGAAGTCTTGTCAATGGTTTTTGTGAACACCCCTCTGGGGAGAAAAGGAACATATGGAATTGTTTTGCAGGAGAGTTGAGAGTAAAGCTAAGAGACTTGCAGCCACTCTTTGGCCAAACAGTGCCTGTGTGTCCTGTCAGGAGGAAGATGCTGGCTCGGGACACTGAGAATCAGATGATCCTTCCCTGGAAGAGTCATCCTGAGGAAATTCCCATCTTTCTGGGCAACCTGTTTACACTGGAACAGGTTGCCCGGGGAGGTTGTGGATGCTCCCTCCTTGGAAATGTTCAAGGCCAGGTTGAATGGGTCCTTGAGCTGTCTAGTGGAAGGTGTCCCTGCCCACAGCAGGGGGCTTGGAACTAGATGAACCTTCCAACCCAAACCATTCTGTAATTCCTTCTCCCTGGCCTTAGACAACAAGGAAAATCAGATCACACACAAGCTTGGGTGTGGGATTCTGGTGGCACCAGTCTCTGTGGGCTGTAGCCCATGTGTCAGAGGAAGCTGAAGCACATGAGGCCCAGCACTGATCACAAGGATGGTGGAACACTCCCACAGCACCTGTGTGATCATCATCTCATGCAGACACCTGATTTCCTGTTGTCACCATCAAACCACCTGTGACAATGAACACCCAGTTCCTCACCAGGCTACTCTCAAAGCACCTCAATGTTCCTGACCCACAGGAGACCCCAGCAAAGAGCAACATTTTCCATGCCTGTTGCTCCTGACCCACTTCTCCTTCCCCCACAGCCCAAATATGTGCCACTCTACACCAACCTGATGAGGTAACCAGATTGAGGCTTGGAGGCAGGAGACCTGTGCAAAGGACAGACATGAGTCAACAAAAAGCAGGAAATGCTTCAAATGCCACATTCTCAATGTCACAAATGTCCCCTTTTTATCCTGCGCAGCAGAGGGAGGCAGGAAACAATCCCAACTGAAAGGAGAAGTGACCCAAGCTGGCACAAAGGTGGAGGAGAATCAAGCAACTGGTCATGGTAGAGGGCAAAGCTCTTCCAGCAATGGCCCTGCAGCCAGCCAAGAGCTCTCACACAGGACCAAGCCCTTCCCAAAAGTTTTGGATTTTAGGACACTGGTCCTCAAAGCTCCTGCCTTCCTGAAGAGCCCTCATGCTCTGGCCCTGAAGCAAACTCTGCTCCCACAAAGGGCTTTGCTTGCTCTGACCAGCACAAGAGTTGATGTGCAGCAGTAATCACGTGGGATCAGGGGCATGAGGGCATCTAATCACCTATATTGAAGGTATCAACCCATCCATTCATCCACCTGGGCTTTGCAGGAGGTAAGCCACACTCTTGATGAGGTGCCAGCTCCTCAGAAGACATCATGCTGAATATTCCACGCTCTCCTCAAGGGCATGGTGCCAGCAGGGAGTGGGTATGGGGAGGTGAAGGATGAGCAGATGCTGGTGAAGGACCAGTGAAAGCATGCACTGACCCCATGAGATAACAGAGGCAACAGAGTGCATCCCCAACATTACCTGTTGCTATGGGGAGCAGGGGGTTTGGAGGCTGGGGATCCTCTGCCAGCCTGTCCAGGCCTGGGTAGAGAGAAAACACAATGAGGAGAAGGAGGAGGAGGAGGAGAGAAGCACTGGCTGGTGGCCACACTTACAGTGGGCTGCTCTTCTCATCCTCAGAGTCAGAGTTGTGGTGGTGGATCCAGCTCTTATCTCCTTTCAGGGTGGTGCGAACCTTCATCTGCTTGATGATCCTCCTGCGGTCTTCATCCGTGGGTGGAATGACACCTCCTAGGACAGAAAGAGGGGAAGGAGGGAGAGAGGCTGCTGAGAAAGGGCAAGCACCCAGTGTCAGCAAGGGGAAACCTCAGAGCAGCGAGCACAGGTCTCCTGTCAGCCAGAGGTTCAACCACTGAGGGTGTGGCAACACTTCTGATGAAAGGTGGAAGCAAGCTGGCATCTAAACTTCAGGACTAACCTGCCCTGGTGCCTCACCTCCTTGGCAGAGCTTGAGACAGCTTTTCCTCCCCTGCCAGGGGATTGTTTAACCTTCAAGAGTGATCTTCAGGAAGACCTAAGGTGCCCAGTGGGTGGCCTAAGCACACACTGCCAAGCAGTGACTTTCCTCCAGCACTTCCCATCACAACAGCTCTAGCATGAAGCTGGTTGGGTTTGTGGGAGCTGAGCCAAGGGTTAGGGGTTAGAGGGAAGCCATGCATGCAAACACCCAGCTGTCAGCTTTCTCTGGTAGCCTGAGAAAGGGACACCTCAGAGCTGGAGGAGATAAAGAAACCCAGAAGCTCATCATAGTGGGGGTTGGGAGGGACCTCTGGAGATCATCNCCCCCCTGAGGAGAGTCTGATCCCATCCTCTTGCCCCCCCCCCCCCAGGCCCTTTATCTCTTGCTGAGCATTGCTCAGATCCCTTCTCTCAGGCTGCTCTTCTCCAGGCAGAACCTCACCTCAGATTCTCAGCTCAGATCTACCTTCATGGATACTGAAATTAGAGCCAAACACAGCATTTTGGAGCTGCAGGTTAGCAGGTCCCAGACAAGGAAGATGTGTCCTCTAGCCATGAACAAACTGCCCTGGGGCAGCTGAGCAAAGATGTCCCAGCAGATACAACTGAGCAGAGAAGGCAGAGGAAAACCATGTCAGTGGCCAGATCCCCAGCTGGAATTACCTTTACTGACACCCAGGGACATCATGGTTCTCAGAAGCTCCTTCCTCTTCAGCTACTGCTTGAAGACAACAAAGCCCTGAAAGAAATGAGCCAAGCAGGTGAGTAGATGGGATATAAAGAACTTTGAAGTTCCATGGGAGGAAGAACATCACAACAGCATCACAGCCACAGAGCCTGGGGGATGGGGAGGCTGTGGCATCTGCACCAGAGCTGGGATTTCTCCCCATGCCATGGACTTCCAACATTAAGGACTGGAAAAATCAAATCAAGCAGTCATGGTTTGGGGTGCAAGGAACCTTACAGGTCATCTAATCACATCCCCCCCTGCAGCAAGCAGGGACATCTTCCACTTCACTCTTCCATCCTCTACTTTGAGGGTGCTCAAAGCCCCATCCAAGTTAGCCTTCAACACACCTAGGGAAGGGACACCCAAGATCTCTCTGGACATGTTGTTCCACTACCCTCAAACTGAAGAATTTCTTCTGTACATCTAATCTCTACTCCCAAACCATTACACCTCTTTCAGCTGAAAACCATTGCCCCTTGCCCATCACAACGTGGGTGTGTTCTCCACACCAGCAAGTCTTCAGGCTGGCCACAGAGGATGTGTTGTCCTTCCAGATCTGGGAGGGAAGTGGGGGAGGAGACCTTAGCCAAAGTGCCTGGATCCATTCAGGTGGGATGGACCTTCTGGAGTCTCTAGAACTCTGAGTGCCATCATGTTGGGGGTTGGAAGGGACCTCTGGAGATCATCCAGTCCACCCCCCTGCTAAAGCAGGGGCACCCACAGCAGCTTGCCCAGGATCACAATGGCCAGCTGAGTTCCCTCAAAAGGAGATTTCACAACCTCTCTGGGCAGCCTGCTCCAGGCACCTTCAGGCAGCTGAGGCTGCTTGGCTGAACCTTGGGATTTTAGTCCAGAGGGAGTAGAAGAGAAGGGCTCTTGACAAAGCCCACTTGGCAGAGGTACCTCTTACAACCTCAAGACACAGCAGAGAGAACATCTCACTGCCTGGCTCAGAGGCAAGAGTTTCTTCTTTCTTCTTGAGGGTAGCTGGGTCCCTCCTTCAAATCACCACAGCTGAGCAGCAAGGAGAAACTCCTGGAAGATATTCTGAGGCAGTAACCTCAGAGATGTTCTGAGATGAGGACAAACCCTCCCTTCAGATCAGAAGATCCAAACCAGCTTCCAGCTCTTTCCACCCTCCCTTCTTCCCTCACCAAAACTATCTGCTGAAGCTGGATTCTTCAGAGACTACAATGTGCATGAAGAAACCACCCCAGCTTCTTTAGGAGCCTGTGGATCTAAACTTAGCTTGTCATTATCTGCTGGTGGGCTTGCCCCTGCAATGCTGCTGGGAAGCCACAGGCCCAGGAGGAGCTCCGAGCTCTGATCTCACCGCATCGCTCCTTGGCACAGCTGCTCCTTCCAGCTTGTCTCAGCCCCAGAACTACCTGGGATGGAGAACAAGCTCTCTGCTCTCAGCCCAAGGCTCACCAACACAGCAAACATTAATGCCACTGTGAGCAGACAGCCCACCTCTGCTCTGACCCTTCCCACATCTCCTTCCCACCCACGCTCGGTTGGCCCTGCTCTGCAGAGAGGAAGGTAAACAGCAGAGTTGTCTTGCAGAGCCATGGAAAGCCTCCAAAGGATTGGGCAAAAGGATGGCCAGCAGGTTAAGGGAGGTTCTCCTCCTTCTCTGCCATGGTGAGGCCACAACTGGAGTTCTGGGTGCTGTTCTGAGGTCCTCAATTCAAAAGAGACAAGGAACTACTGGACAGAGTCTAGAGGAGGCTACAAAGATGCTGAGGGGCCTGGAGTATCTCTGTGAGAAGCAAAGGCTGAGAGCCCTGGGGCTGCTCAGCCTGCACAACAGCAGCCTTAGAGGGGATCTGAGCAATGCTCAGCAAGAGCTATAGAGTGAGAGCCAAGAGGATGGGGCCAGACTCTCCTCAGTGGTGCCCAGGGACAGGACAAGGGGCAGTGGGCACAAACTGGAACCCAGAAGGTTCCACCTGAACAGGAGGGGAAACTTTGGTGTGAGGGTGCTGGAGGCCTGGAGCAGGCTGCCCAGAGAGGTTGTGGAGCCTCCTTCTCTGGAGAGCTTTCAAATCCAACTGGACATTGTGATGCTGTGCACGCTGCAGAGGGCGACCCTGCTTCATAACAGGTGAGTTGGACTGGATGGGCTCCAGAGGTCTCTTCCAACCTCTACCATGCTGGGATTCTGCAAAACTGGAGGATACATTCCTGATCTAGAGCAAATCATGGGCAAAAGGAGATGTAGGCTACATATTGTCATGTCATGGAGAGGTTTGGGAGCTGGGAAGCTGTCACCTGCCTAGCAGTGACTGAGAGCTGATTAGTCTCCCATCAGAGATCCTCTAGAGGAAGAAGCAGAGGTTTAGGAGCACGTGATAAAGATCATAGAATTGTTTGGGTTGGAAGAGACCTCCAAGATCACCAAGTCCAGTCATCAACCCAACTCCACCATGGCCATTAAACCATGTCCCAAAGTGCCATGGCCACACATTTCTTGAACACCTCCAGGGATAGTGACTCCACCACCTCCCTGGGCAGGGAAGAAATTGTTCCTAATCTCCAACCTAAACCTCCCCTGGCACAATTTCAGGCCATTTCCTCTCCTCCTATCACCTGATACTAGGCAGAAGAGACCAACTCCCACCTCACTGCTACCTCATTCCAGGGAGTTGTAGAGAGCAATGAGGTCTCCCCTCGGCCTTCTCTTTCCCATCCCTGGGCAATTTCTGACAGCTGGGCCCTCTTTGGGATTGTTTTAGATCATTTATTGCTATCATTTTAGATATTTTTTATAGATATTAATTTTTTTTAGTAGATATTAATTTATCATTTTAGATCATTATATCATACATTACTGTGTGCAGTTCTGGAGCCCCCAGCACAGGAAGGACATGGAACTGCTGGAGAGGGTCCAGAGGAGGCCATCAAGATGCTCAGAGGGCTGCAGCAGCTCTGCTCTGAGGACAGGCTGAGAGAGTTGGGGCTCTGCAGCCTGGAGAAGAGAAGGCTTCCAGGAGACCTTGGAGTAGCCTTCCAGTATCTGAAGGAGGCTACAGGAAGGCTGGGGAGGGACTATTGANGACCTCGGCTAGGGGGAGGTGTCCCTGCCTATGGCAGGGGGTTGGAACTGGATGATCCTTGAGGTCCCTTCCAACCTTACCACTCTATGATTCTATGATTTATGACTCCCAGTGCAGCTCAGACTCATCTTCCTGCACAATATGGTCAGAACACTTAACCTACACACTGGCTGGTGGCAACCAGAGCTTGGCTTTCAAAGCCTCTGGGATCCAGCACTGGGATGTCCCAGGCCATGCATAAAAATGAGTGTTAGGATGGCTACATTCCCCAAATTCCTGCTGGCTAAGCATCCAGCCTGAGCACCCCAGCACTACTGCCATGCTGTTAGACCATGTCCTGGGGATCCATGCTCCTAACAGCTCCCAGGTAGGTATGGGGGACCACCACCACCTTTGACATCACATATAGCTTATATCCAAGGAGCTCTGCTACAGGGCTAGACAGACACAACCTGCACTTGGGAGCCAGCCTGCTGCCTGCAGGCAGGAAGGGCCTGTCCATAGGCTGCCTCCCACTGAAGACACCACCTCTGAAGATCTTCATCACGTGAATGAAAGCAATTAGAAGCTGTTGGGGAAGGAGAGGGGAGCTGAAACCTTGGCTAGATTTTAATCTTCAGGGTGTGCCTGTCTGCAGGCACCAAGCCAGCTCAGCTCTCCCTCTGCACACTCCTGGCTGCTGCAGTGGTCCCTGCCTTGCTCCAGGACCTTCAAGGTGATTTGAGATACAGGTATAAAGATGCTGCTGCTCATGAAGAGTCTCTGCATCAGCAGCATTTCGAAGGGCAGCTCCTGGTGTAAAGCCTCATCCTGCCAGGTGGGGGACAAGAGGATGGGGCCAGGCTCTTCTCAGTGTTGCCCAGGGATAGGACAAGGGGCAGTGGGCACAAACTGGAACCCAGGAGGTTCCACCTGAACAGGAGGAGAAACTTCTTTAGTGTGAGGGTGCTGGAGGCCTGGAGCAGGCTGCCCAGAGAGGTTGTGGAGTCTCCTTCTCTGGAGAGCTTCCAACCCTACCTGGACATTGTGATTCTGGGCAAACTGCTGTGGGTGCCCCTGCTTGAGCAGGGGGTTGGATGATCTCCATAGATCCCTTCCAACCCTCACCATGCTGTGATCCTAAATGTCTCCTGCAGCCCAAACAAGTCTGACTCCGTGACCCATCCTCACCCACTCACCCAGCCCTCCACTTTGGAGCTGCTGTCCAGCCAGACCAGCACTCCTCACCAGTAACTCCCCCAAGTGCCTGCAGTCAGCAGCCCATCACTTCACTGGGAAGGATCCTGCTTTCTGTCTAAGCCACTTAAAAAGACCTAACTACACCCCAACAGATGAAAACACTTCATGTTCTTTACAAGCCAGCTGCAGCTCCCATTACCAACAACAACAACAAAAAAACCACAGAAGAAAAACCTGCCAGCCACCCTCCTGCTTTGTGATGCCTCCACTGCAACTTTCAAGTGTTAATCCCATATTTTGGAGCCTGCTATTGCCTGGAGTTTGTAGGGCACTTGGGGTAATCTCCTCTTTGTGCTTTTAGAGCCACCTTGCTTCTCCATTCCACTTGGTGATGAGCTAGATCCCATGTTGGACCTACTTCTGAGGACTAAATGAGTGCCTTGGGAGAGGAAGCTGAGATGAAAGCATCCTGGAAATGAAGCTTTTCTGGAGAGCCCACAGGCTGCCTTTAGACTCCTGAACTGTCCCCACAGCCACCAGTTCATGTGACACCAATTCTGTTCCCAGCACCTCCACTCCTTGGTCAAAGGCCTCTGATGTCCAAGGCCACCAGGCTCACCTTACTGTGCTGGTGGCTGTGAGGGCTGCAAGGGGAGATGCTGAGCCAGAAGGCTGCTGTCAGGGTGGCTGGAAAGCTAGGAAAAGACAGGAGAGACAGGGAAAGATGGAAAGCCAGGAGAGAACTGGGTAAGCTGGAAGAGGAGAGATTTAGACTGGATATTAAGAAGAGATTCTTCACTGTGAGGGTGCTGAGACACTGGAACAGGTTGCCCAGAGAGGTTGTGGCACACTCCTTGGGGGTGTTCTTGACCAGGTTGGATGAAGCCTTGAGCAACTTGGGCTAGTGGGAGGTGTCCCTGCCCATGGTAGGGGGGTTGGAACTGGATGATCTTGGAGGTTCCTTCCAAAACAAACCATTCTGTGATTCTATAAAATGGTGATAGGAGAGGAAATGGCCTGAAACTGAACTAGGGCAGGTTTAGGTTGGAGATTAGGAAGAATTTCTTTCTTGCAAGAGTGGTCAGACATTGGAACAGGCTGTTCAAAGAGGTGATGGAGTCCCCATCCCTGGAGATGTTCAAGAAACCTGTGGACTTTGGAATGCAGTTTGGAAAGGCCCTGGTGGTGCTGGGTTGAGGATTGGGCTCAATGATCTTAGAGGACTTTTCCAACCCAAACCATTCTATCACCCTATGCAACGTGGGGTCAGTCAGACCTTTTCTGGACAGGTAACCAACAGCTGACCTTCCCCAGGCCACACAACATGGAGTTAAACTTCTGCTGCCTCAGGAAGGTCATTAAACAACAAAGTGTGTGTTAGCTCAGTGCTACTTCCCTGCAGCCCAGAGCCCACAGGGCAGAGCTCAGGGGAGCAACCTCAAAGCCTCCCTGCCCCACCTACAGTGACACAGGACCTGCAAGCAGCCTGCCAGCACAGACCACCCGTGCTGTCACACTGCTGTCCAAGGAGCTCTCTCGTGTTCCTCCTGTTCCTGGGAGGAGCACAAACCTCATTTGAGCAGCTAGGAACTGGTGTACTAATGGAGGGCTTGGCCAGTGACCTGAATGCTGGCCCTTGGCTGCGAGCAGGACTGAGGTCAGTCATGCGGAAGAGGCTCCTGGTTTAATCATCACTGATGCCTGCTGTGACCTTCACAGCCCTCAAATGAGAATGCATTTTTAAAAATTAGAGTGCATTTAGAGCTTGCAAAAGGTTTGAGACTTCTTAGTTTGAGCTTCCTAAACTCTGCTCTGAGTTTTGTCATCTGCAGGCTAGGGAGGTGCTGAGGGGCCTGGAGCATCTCTGTGGGGATCAAAGGCTGAGAGCCCTGAGGCTGCTGAGCCTGGGGAAGAGCCTGGGAACTGAGCAATGACATAAACGACCTGTGGGGGGCAAGAGGATGGGGCCAGGCTCTTCTCTTTGGTGCCCAGGGACAGGACAAGGGGCAGTGGGCACAAACTGGAACCCAGGAGGCTTCATCTGAACAGGAAGAGAAACTTCTTTGGTGTGAAGGTGCCGGAGGCCTGGAGCAGGCTGCCCAGAGAGACTGTGGAGTCTCCTTCTCTGGAGAGCTTCCAAACCCAGCTGGACATTGTGATGCTGGGCAAGCTGCTGTGGGTGCCCCTGCTTGAGCAGGAGGAGGCAACTGGATGATCTCCAGAGGTCCCTTCCAGCCCCCAACCATGCTGGGATTCTGGGCTCTAGACTTAAACCAGTGTCCATGTCCCTGCTCCCCAGCCCCTGTGACAAAAGGTGGTTTCACACCACCTTGGTTTAACATGCAGCAGAGGAACCCAAACTTTTACATCCCCACAAGAAAGAAGGTCAGGCAGAGAAAGCTTCTCCAGGTAGATTAGGTGGAGCCTCAGACACCCTGCCCCATCCAGGCTGGATTCAGATGTGGGATTGGCAATCCCAGGCTGCCCAGCAGTGATCTGCAGGAGGCTGGGCACAGAGCTTCATTTCTCCTGCCTTAGCCAGAGCAACAAAGCAGACTTTGTGCCAGGGCAATGCTTTTGTGTCAGCTGCTACCTGATCTGCTGTGAAGCCAGAGCAGCCTGGAGAGGCTCTAACCTGATCCTGCAGAAACCCTGCCAGACCTAAAGTAACCCTTTACATCCATTTCACCAGGCTGCCAGCTGTAAAGGGAGGGTTTTTCTAACTGGATTAGCACTTTGTGACATCTTCAAGCTAGATTTATCTCACCTTTGAACTCTGACTTGAAGAACATGTTCAAGCTCAAGAAGAAGTTGTTCAAGGCCAAGCTGGATATGGCCTTGAGCAGCCTGGGCTAGTGGAAGGTATCCCTGCCCATGGCAGGGGGGGTTGGAGCTGGATGCTGTTCAGGGTCCTTTCCAAATCAAAGCATTCTAGGATTCTGTGAGTCTATGAACATCCCATTCCTGGGCAGGGTGGACACTTCCACCCCACTCTCTGCACTTAGAATAATTCTTGTTGCCACCCATTTCCCCATGAACTCACAGGAATTCACCTTGACAGCCCAGAACCTGCGATTCAGGAGGCTCATCCCACCTCACACACACAGGTAGCTGAAGGTGATTGAAGAGGAACCTTGGCAGGCAGGCTCTGAAAGGCCAGGCCCAGGCCCACTCCAAGAGTTGGGCTGTACCTCAGTATCCCAGTACTGGTTCAGTGTCAGGAGCAACTGAGTGGCTGGGGGCTTTCACGAGGAGCCAAACTGATGTTTAATTGTCACTGAACACCAGAAGGGTTCATAAAACTCAATCCCAGCTGCATGGTTGCCCATTTTGATCTAGTGGTCATGGAAATGTTGGGCAGAAGGTTGGACTCGATGATCTTAGTGGTCTTTACCAACCTCAATGACTCTCTGATTCTACACAGGCAGGGTGAGGAGTCCTCATATCTCAGACCACCTTTAGCTTCTCTGAAGGACAAGGTTTTGACTCTTGCCCTCCACCTTTTCCATGCAGCAACTATTCAACACTGACAGAGCCAGGGTTGCTATCACTAACTTGGTGACAGCAAGAAGCACCAGGAGATTTCCACAGCCAAGCTTCTGAGTAATCAGCAGTGCCAGAGCTGAAGCAACCTGACATCAACCTTCTGGGCTATTGCTCATGGCTACCTTGTTCAGCACATCCAGAGGAGAAGGAGAAGCTTTAAGGAGCTCTAAGGAGAAACCAGGCTCCAAGAGGAAGCTCTTTTCCCCCCAAGAACCTCTGCTAGAGATGCCTGAAGAGTCAGCTGTCAGCTGGAGAGGATGGGTGGTTGCCCTGCTGTGATGACATCTTATGTCTCTGCCACAGATCTTTCATGATGCTGGTCAAATAAACTGCACCACAGAATGCATCATAGAATGTTTGGGGTGAAAGGGACCTTTAAAGGCCATCAAATTGCACACCCATCTCTATCAGGGTGTCTGCCATGACCCTGAATATGAATCACAGAAGCACCAAGCACTTGGAGCTACAGCTGAGCCTGGCTGGCTATGTAGGATCTCTGTGGAGAGTCTCAACCCAGCAACACAGTGCCTCAGGGTCTTGCCCACTGCTACCTGGGGTCAGTGAATGTCTCCTCTTCCCTGAGAATGGGGAAATGAAATCCTGCAATTTGCTGTCCAGAACTCAATAATGTGACCAACCCAGACACGTTTCAGCCATGTCCAAGACAACAGCTGCAAAGCTACCAAGGCACCATGACAACTTCTTCTAATTCATGTGCAACCACCCACACACCCCTCCAAACAACGATTTAACCCAACCACAAGCTGGCAAAGCTCCTGAAGCTAGGCAAGTGGGGCATCAACTTAATCAGAAGCATCACACAAACCCGGCCTGTCTCAAGACATCACCTGGGGGTCCCACGGCACGACCACCAGCCCCCTAAAACACCAACACTCACTGCTGTCACTGCCTGAAATCACACCCACTGGAGTGAAAAATGCTCTAGCACAGCTTTATTAGTCTAATTACAAGGCAATAATTCCTAATTGCTGCACTAATTTCTGTATTTGAAAAGGAAGGAGGATGCAAAAGCTCCTTTACCGCACCCACATGCCACTGACCTTAAGCCTTGATGTCTGCAGATGAAAGCAAGAAGGAAGGAGAAGTTTGTTTTGCTTTCAAGGGCAGAGCTTTGTCTTTGCATCACAGATCCACAAATAGAGCAGGACAGAAAAAACTCCTTGAGTCATGGAATCATTCAGGTTGGAAAAGACCTCCAAGATCATCCAGTCCAACCCCTGCTGCTCAAGCAGAGGCACCCACAGCAGCTTGCCCAGGATCACAATGTCCAGCTGGGGTTGGAAGCTCTCCAGAGAAGGAGACTCCACAACCCCTCTGGGCAGCCTGCTCCAGGCCTCCAGCACCCTCACACTAAAGAAGTTTCTCCTCCTGTTCAGGTGGAATCTCCTGGGTTCCAGTTTGTGCCCACTGCTCCTTGTCCTGTCCCTGGGCACTATTGAGAAGAGCCTGGCCCCATCCTCTTGCCTCCTACCCTTTAGCTCATGTGGTGAGCTGATCTTCTTGTACCCCACAAGAATGCCATGGACCTCATCCCAGAGTCTCCAAATCATCAAGTTTGCAAAAGATCTCTGAGATAATCTAACCTTCTACCCAGCACCTTCATGACCACTAAACCATGCCCTGAATTGCCATGTTCACAGGTTTCTTGAATACCTCCAGGGATGGTGACTTCACCACCTCCCTGGGCAGCTTGTTCCAAGGCCTGACCACTCTTGCAGTTAAGAAATTCTCCAGGACATCACAGAGAAGGTGCACAATTCTGCCAAAAAGCCTCTCAGTATTTTTGTAAAAGAAACCCAAACCCTGCCAGCTGTGGAAATCAGGAGCTCCAGCTCCAGCAGGAGAAGTTCCTGGGAAAAGGTTTAATGTTTTTTTCCTCTGGCTGATTGAATAAAATGAACCAGGCTAAGTACAAGGTCCTGCCCAGTCTGAGCGAGGACATCTCTGCTCCCCAGCTTGCTATGGTGCAACCTCTCCAACTCACTGTGGAGTAATCTCTCCAGCTCAGGCTTTGTCCCGGCCACCAGAGGGGTGGGGATGGGTGCTGGAGACAACATTTACCAAGCTCAAAAGCAGGATGAAGCAAGGACAGAGGGAGGTGCTCATCTCTGCACCAGCTCCACCACTCCCAGCCCTTCCTTTCCAGGGAACTGATTTCATACCAGTTCTGAGAGACACAAACCAAGGAGGAGCAGGAGAGACCAAGATCTTCAGCTGCACCCCCCTGTCCCACACAGGTCCTCGTTGGAAGTGGGGTGGTTAGAGATGTAGAAGGGATGCAGCACACCCCAAGCCTCCTGAGAGGTTGCCAGGGGTTACAGGCTGAGATCTGAGCAGTGTTGTCCTGACTCTGCTCACCTTGCCCACACACAGACCCCTCCCAGTTAGCTCACTGCCAGGTCCCCTCCTCTAGGTCATAAAATTGGGGGGGGGGGGGGGCAACCA
>VWYK01127842.1:7677-25721 GCA_013399775.1 Semnornis frantzii | reverse complement strand
GGCCGCGGGCGCCGAAGCGATCCACAGCGCCCCCTAGCGGGCGGGCGGGCTCGCCGCCACCCAGCGGCGCGGACTCCGCGCACGCGCTCCGCGCCCTCCCGGAAGCCCGCCCACTCCCGGCGGCGTAGCGAGCTTGGGAGCCGCGATCAGCGGACGCCGCGCGATTGGCCAGGGCTCCCCGCCAGGCGGGCAGCGTCGGCCAATCAGGGGCTCCGGGAGGCGGTGCCGGGTGGGCACGGGAGCCGCGCGGTGCAGGGCAGCTGGGCTGGGCGCCGCGGTAGGGCGGTTCGCTCTCCCGCGAAGGTCCGCGGCGGCCAAGGGCTGGGGCTGGGAGGCACTCTGCTGCACTCGGCTCGCTCCTCGCCTTCAGTCGCCAGTCAGCACCGCGCTGGGCATGGGGCTCGACATCGGCTGTTCCTGGGGACTGTGAGGACTTTTTGCGGTGGTTTTAAAGAAAGAACGTCTCGTACCTTTGCGCGGCGGAGCGGGAAGCCTCGGGGAAACCTGACATCTCTCGAGGAGGAGAAACGTTTCAGACGTTGGTGGTAAACGGTGAGAGGCGGGAGGGTAGGCATGCGATAGGCATGTACCTTGCCATAGGTACGCAAGGTAAGCAGCAGGAGCCTCTGTTATATCGAGGACTCCTTTCCGGAGCTTCTCAAGGCTCACAGGCTAGATTCATAGAATGGGTTGGGTTGAAGATCGTCTAGTTCCAAGGCTCCTTCCATGGGCAGGGACACCTTCCACTAGCCCAGGTTGCTCAAGTTTACTCGACGAATGCTTTTAAAACGTTTTCAGACGCGCAACGCAAAACCTTTATGGGTAGGTGACGATAATGCCGCCCTCTCTTCTCATTCTTGCTTTCTGTGGTGCTGTGTTTTGCTTGTCACCAAACCTCTCCTCGTGTCCTCTTAGAGCTTTCTTTACTTGCATTCCTCGTGTGTTCTCTAGCACTGTCACTGTAGCTTTATGTGGACTTAGCATTTTTTAATCGTCCCTTGCTTCTAGGATTCGAGGCTTAAAATAATTACTCTTGCAAGTTTCTAAGCTGTGTGAGCTGCTGAAACATGGCCCTGTTTATGGAATAATTAAGCATCTATTCTCATTGTTCAGATATGTAAAGGCTCATTAATGCGCCTCTTGCTTTCCACGTTTAGAACAGGGAACACGGTAGTTTCCANTGATTTTAAGTCAAGAGTATCAAGGTAAAGCTGATCATTTACATCATTTCCATAGGTGAAGATTCAGCTGTTAACCATGGCTGCTTACTAAGGACCAGCATACTTGGAATCTTTCCCTTCCAAGAAGGGAAAAAGCACAGCTTTAGTTGGTACACCACATTGACANATTATTTAGCAGCTCTCTAAGATGCACTTCACAGTCAAGAGGAGTCTTTGCAGGGGATAAAAATAAAACATTCTTGCACGCTGGTCTTGCTGTGTCATGTGTTGGGGTCTGTAAACTGCACACGAATGTTTCCTCCTTCAGCTCCTTAGTTACCTTACTAATAGCGACCTCACTAAAGACCCTGTCATATAGCGACATACAGTGACACATTTCCAGCGCTGGTTGGAAATGTACTCTTGGTATGGGTGTCACTGAAGAACAAACTTCTGTAACTGGGCAGAAGAAATCATTAGCCAAAACAAAGCCCCACTTGAAGATGTTTGAAAGTTTATTCGTAGTAGAAATTTCAGTTTCTTTTGAAGACTACAAAACCTGCCCCAGTAGACAGGAGTACAAGCAATGAGATCTTCCCAGAAGAGCTGTTCCTAGTTACAACTGGAACAGTTTCAATGACACCTTAATAGCATGATTGGAACACGTTTCCTAGTTCAGACTCTGAATAAAACAATCATTTGAAAGTACTCAGTACAATTTATTTTCCTTTTTTTTTTTTTATAATTTTATTTTATTACTAGCATTTTCAGTTCTATGACAGCAGTGCCAAGCATCTATCAGATGCTGTTTGTAATGGTCTAAAAGAAGGTACCATACCACTGATTTGCTGGAACAGTACCTTAGACTCACTTACATGCCATGCTGAGAAAACTGGTATAAAGTATGATTGTATAGAACTGTAGAAAAATATTTTATCTGTGANGAAGGGGGGGAAAAAAGAAAAAAATATAGAAAACAAGTTTAAATATTCTCTTGAAGAACTCCTAATTAAAAGTCAAGGTTATAGTGATTAGGAGGAAAGAACTTTGCCTTTAGTGGGTACAGATGGCATTTAACGAGTATTGCAACCACCCTCTGCTCTCTCATGCTCTCAAGCACAGGAAGTGGTAATTCCACACTACACTATATTAAACCACTGCCTACATACAGAAAATTCCATTGTAAATGCAGGTCTCCTTTTCTGTCCTCTGTGCCTCTCTATCCTAGAGACACTTGTGATGCTTTGCTGACCAAGAAGCAGTCCAGCAGTGAATGTGCAGTGTCAGATACACTCACATCCTAATAGCAAAACTGCTGGGATTCAAAGCAGCATTGACGTGGCGTTCTTTATAGCTTCCACCAGCCACAGCTACCAACCCATGAAAACAAACGTGGAAGTTGTGAACATGGATCTGGAAGAGGAGGTAAGGTACTAGCCTGTGAAACACTCCTCCTTGCACAGACAGGCCCTTTATACCTAGGTCTAGGAACTCACTCTACAGTGGATGTAGACTTCAACACCTCGGAGTTAGCAGGTGCTAAACTGTCCTTCTTTGGAAGCATTTCAAATGTTAATCCTGTGCTGCCATGCAGCAAAGTCTGTGAAGTCTAACCAGCTAACTTCAGAATGTAGCTAAAACACAATGCAGAATGCTTCACATCCTTTGGCTAATGACCCTTGTGCTTGATGGCCACAATACATGGCTAAAATACAACTCACTCCAAGTACTTTTGTGTTTACCACGGATATTGCCAGCAGTGAAGCAGCTTCACACTTCCTTTTGGCCTGTTTTCTGGCAGGTACCTACACAGACATACTGAGGACACAGGAGAAATTCCCCCCTGAACTGAACTGCTGTTACTCACACACCAGCAAGTCCTGCCATCCCTTGATTTCAACAGGATCAGCTCTACAGCTTATTTCTTGACCAGAGATGATAATTGCTGGATTAAGACACTGTACCTCTCCATAAGACATGGCCTGTAGATTTTGAGGAGCCTGCCTCACAATTGCTCACAGAGCTGAAAACACATTTTCTGGAAGGGGAATATGCTAATTGGAAGGGCTGTGTGTGCAGATTTCTGAGAGTGTTCATAAATTCAACTCCTTAATTATAGAATGGACTGAATATTGAACAAATTTCTAAGGGCACTAACAGTGACATCCTCTGCAAGTCTAAGGGACTTGGAAAAGCTTGTGGCAGAGAGAACAAGCTCCTGTTCTATCAGAGCACATCTGTGGTTCACAAAGGTGGTCCTCCCCTTCCAACAAACCTCTGACGATTTCAGGGGAAACAGCAAATTGGTCACCATAAAAGAAATTTAACAGTAATACCTCCTTACACAAAACACAGGATTGCACCTTTCAGTTCCTGAATTGAATTGTTCATCCAGATCCATTTTCCAATCCCCAACAGCTGTTTTCATGCCTGGGATGAGTTGCTGTAGAATATCGTTTTGGTGGAGTGGGGCTCTCACTGAATCCAGACACTGCAGTGCACCTTCTCATCTGGGCTATCTACTCTTTTAAGACCAGCCATCAAAATGCACCCTTAATTACTTAAGATGCTGAGAGGCCAAGAGTATAAAAAGTTTCTATTAGTATTTAAAAATGAGTCTTTTACACCCTCATTAAAACTTGCTTCCACCTGGGTAAAAAGTGGGGAAGCTCACTCTGAAAAGCTTTGTCTTACCTGATTAGGACAACTTAATTTGCCAGGAATACAATGATGAGTCTTTTCTCACTCCTGACAGATCTGGGTGATTCTCATTTTGCTTAGGATGCCAATTAAAATGATCAGTAAAGACCTGCCAGAAAGTTAGATCCATCAGTTCTACAACCCCAAGGAATGCAGTTTCAACCTATTTTTCTGCAGCCTTCTGCTTATTAAGTGGACAAAATGTTTTGCTTTATCCTCAGTGGTGCCTTTCTTTTGTAATGCCAACATTCACTGAACAAATCCTTTGCAGCTTGAACAAAAAGTCACAGAACAGAGAAAAATATTAACAATGGATTATAACAATAAACAATATCGAAATGTCTTCCATCAGAAAGCATTTAGCAGTGATTCCTGAGTCCACAGATTAGATGGGAGAGCATAAAAAAGGGGTGGGGGAAGCGAAGACAGAGTGAAATATGGAGCAGATGATCTTTTCTCTGGGTTATATTACCTATTGTATGGGGAGAGATCCACTGTTGACTGCTACAAACAGCCTCCTGATTTTCATAACATGACATGCAGTACTCCCCAAAAAAATCCCATGGAAATGTAGAAGAGACACAGCAAGGAGAAATAACATATTCATAGTATTACATTCAATAGTTGTTTAACAGTCAGGCTTCTTTTAGAGCTGTCTAACAATCCTGATTAAAGCCAGGTGAGCTGTTTCATCAGACTGAATTGTCAAAAGAATGAATAATATTTAAGTCAAACAAGGCATGTATACATCAAACAGCACAGAAATGTCCTGCTTGGGAGACTGGTTACAAAACCATACCAGAAAAAAAAAAATAGTTGGATGGCACAAAGTAGATATAGTGCTAATATAAACAGATTGTTTAAGCTAAGTGCTTAACATAAACTGTCCATCTCTACCTGTAACGAAGAATATTTTAGGGGACAACAACACAAAAAATGGTCCTTATAAAAATAATGCTATGTGGTGCAGAGTGCTTCATTCAGTGTATCTGTTGACAGAGGTGGCATTGGTAATTCTGCTGTGTTCAGTGGTGAAGGTGATGAGTTGTGTTTCCACTTGTCCCTCTGTTTGAAGCTCCACTAAGATCAGGAAGTTGCCATCGACAGTTGAAAGCGAGAATAGATGAAAGCAGGAGCAGCAGCAGCAGCATCATAGGTACCAGCTGGGACAGAGTGTGCTTGCAGGTATCTGTCAGATATGTGCTACCTGTCACCATGATTTGTGCTATCATCTTATAACCACGGTACCAAATCATCTGGTTGAGGTCACTTCACAGGGCTGTCGAGGTGATTTTTTTGATGCCTCTCCTCTGAGCAAGAGTAGAGCGGCCAACTGGCTCCAGAACCGGGGACTGGTTACGATTCAAAGCAGAGTAAGTCGCTGCCATTGCACCCTGGGGAGCAGAAGGAAAGAGCAGAGTGGGTCGTGACTGATGGGGCACACCCCTGAGACCACACAGCACCAAGTGCCACAGCTTCTGAACGACTTTTAACTTCCACTCTGCTTTCATCTACAACGCACAAAAGTACCACTGCACTGCTCGAATGTCAGCAGTGTGAGGAGTGGATCGTGTGGCAAGAAAGCCTTCTCAGATCGATCTAAAGCAATTCTACCTTGCTTAGAAAGCCATACCCAGAAGGTCACAGAATATTAGAGGTCGGAAGGGACCTCCAGAGACCATCTAGTCCAACCCCCCTGCCAAAGCAGGATCACAGAGGGTGTGTCTACCTTTCGTGGTGAAGATTGGAGTGTGAAGGTGTGAGGTTGTGTAGTCACCTCCTCGTTCATGTTTATAAAGACGTGCAGGGCAGTGCTGGGATCACAGAGCCAGGCTCTGCTCAGGAATGGCCAAGGACAGCACAAGGGTCCTTGGGGGAAAGCTGGAGCAGAGGAAGTTCCAAGGGAAGAGGATGGGAAATTTTTTGCCTGTGAGGGTGGCAGAGGCCTGGAGCAGGTTGCCCAGAGAGGTTGTGGAGTCTCCTCTGCAGACATTCCAAACTACCTGGATGTGTCCCTGCGTGACCTGCCCTAGGTGCTCCTGCTCTGGCAGGGGGTTGGACTGGTTGATCTTTGGAGGTGCCTTCCCAACTCCTAATGTTCTGTGATTCTGTATTAGATTGCTAAATGATATTCTCTCTCCATGCTTTGTGAGATAGTTGGGAAATGAAATCCCACTGGTAGGCTCTCTCTGCTTGTAAATTTTACAGCCATTTCAGTTTTCAACGAACTATTTTCAAACCCACCCACATTATTCTTCACATGAATATTTATTTATTTAATAAATAAGTAAGTTAGAAAGTTGTGAGCTGTGGGATCAGAACTTCCCCCCTCTTTCCACCTCTGTTTTCAGATACATGGGATTTCTAATAGCTGGCTCAGAGTGTTAATTATATTCTTCAGATCCCTTCGCTGTTGCCTGCAAGAGATCCTTGGATGCAGGACTGAAGGCAGGGTAGAAACAGAGAAATGATTTTTCCCTGCTTGTTCCAAGTTTATCTGGGCCAAAAGCAGATTGTGTTTCAGATAAAGAGCACAACAGTGCCTTACCATATTAACTAACACTACCTTTGGACTTGTTTTTCATCTTACATTGTGATCATCAACAGTCAAGATCATAACAGTTAAGTTAACCTCCCCTGAAAGTGTAAAATCAACCAAAGTATTTTTCAGCTCCACTATAATAACCCAACGATGTTTTTGACTCAGGAGGATGTTTTCTTCTCTGTTGGTTTCTTAAGGCAGTTAAGCCTCCCAGTGTCAGTCAGTCCAGTAAATTTTAAACCCAAGAAATTACAGCCTTTTGCAAAAGTCTTAGATTTATTCTCCAAAGTGAGTTCTTAGGAAATCCTCTTAGTTACTACAAGTTCACTTCGTGGTTTAGTGCAACTCCCAGTCATAACAACTGTTAAAGAGTTTAGAGGAGTTTGAAGAGTTTAGAGGAAACCAGGCTACAACTTTTTTTTTTTTTTTTTTAAATCGTAGAATGGTCTGGGTTGGAAGAGAGCTCCAAAGCTCCTCCAGTCCAACCCCCTGCAGTCAGCAGGGACATCCTCCACTAGATCAGGTTGCCCAGAGCCCTATCGAGCATCACCTTGAGTATCTCCAGGGATGGGACCTCAACCTCCTCCCTGAGCAACTTGTTGCAGTGTTCCAGCACTCTCATGGTACTGAACCTCTTCCTAACATGCAATCTAAAACTCCTGTTCTCTAGTTGGAAGCCATTGTCCCTTGTCCTGCAGGGCTTTGTAAACAGCCTCTCTCCATCCTTGTAGGCCTCCTCCAGGTACTGGAAGGCCATTACTGCAGTTACCCAGAGCCTCCTCAGCCACCCCCAGCTTCGCCCGCCTGCTACAGTAGCAGAGGTGCTCCAGCCCCCTGATCATTTTCGTGGTCCTCCTCTGGACCTGCTGCACCAGACTCATGTCTTTCCTATACTGAGGACTCCAGAGCTGGATGCAGTACTCGAGGTGAGGTCTCCCCACAGTTAAGTAATCCTTTTGTTTGCCCTGATTGTAGCTGAATTGCCCTACTCACCTTGACTAAATGGGGAGCATCCTGCCTGTTCAGCTGGTATTGTGGCAACTGGTCACAGTGAACTATCCAGGGGTGACTAAGAACTTGGGCTGCAGTCAGTCTTTGATGTGGGTCAACATGAAGCATTTTTGAAACGAGGTCCTGTCAACAGTATACAAAGAGTCAATGCAAACAGCAGGAAAACTTCAGATTACAGTTCAAATCTGCAGCATTCTTTAGTGGCACAAAAATAGGTTCAGTTTGCAACAAGCTGAATGCTTGTTTCCAGCAATGGTAACACTGTGTCTTTTAATTGTGTGATTTAACAGCTGTTGGGAGACACAAGAGGAAGGTAACCAACGAAGTGAGGCACACAAAGGACCAGACTGGTATTGAAGTAACAATGGGTGGAACTTACCTAATCAAATATGATATATAAATGATAAACAAGGTGTTACACTGCAATTTATTCCTCATTCCTCAAAGGACAAAGCAAATACACTTGCCTTAGCTGTATCTGAAACAGTGTTCCAATAACCACCGCTGAGAGAGAACTTCCCGCTCCCTATCCGGGCCAAAATCTCCTCTGGAGTGTCATCAGGACCATTTGCAAAAGGAGTGTAGCTATTGAACCAAAACCATTTCATTGTTAATAACTTCCAGAACCTGGAACCTCAACAGTTATTCTAAATCTGATCAGAACAATGAGAGGCAACAGACAGGCAAATAGGTGTCAAAAAGAAATTAACGTATGAAAACGCAGAGCACTGAATACAGAACTGGTTTTGCTGTAGCTGTTCCTTCTGTGTCAGGTCTGAAAACAAGAGTTTTCCTACAGCAGTCTAAGTACTGCTGCTTCATGAGATACAGAAAGCATTCCTTAAGTCTTCCTATGTTAGTGAGGTACTAAAACAAGCTGTCCTAAATTGAGATGTGAAGACTTCATGCTGGTTTGCTGCTAGAGGAAGGAAGCTACAGCGATTTTCCTTGCTTCACTTCTAAACATTCTTGCTGCTACCAGAATATCCATGACAAAAAAAGAGAAGTATTTAAAAACAGATGTATATCACCTGCCAAAATGTCTCTTCACCCAAGTGGCAATCTGAACAATCCATCATAAAAAAAAACCACAAACAAAGATACATGGCAGGTGCAACAGCAACAGTTTGATGATTTGAACTTGTGGAGTTCTGGTTGAGTTTATTATTTCTTCTCTTATCCAATTAATTTCTGCTGCATTTCTCTTGCACTTACTGTACCCTAACTACATCAAGCAAACTAAGCTGTGGCTGAGTTTTGCACACAATCATGCTTTAGTGCATTGCAATTCCATTTGCAACATCCATTTCCTTCCACATATATGCTGCTTAATCACCTAATTTTCACATGAAACAATCAATTCTTACTCTTAAGTCACCATGAGCCACAAATTAAGCACCAAAAATAAATTAGACATGAGGAGCTAAGGATTTTTCAGCTCAGTCCCTTGTATTCCACTAAAGGCATGGTGTATTCTTCCCTCACTGAACCCAAAGGTGAGGTAAATCAGTGCCTCAATGGAAACATGTCCAGCAGTGAGACTATGCTTATTAATATATTAATATAATTACACTATTCCACAGCAGAACAAACTAAAGTTACCCTTACCCAGTAAGCATGGTATAAAGCAGAACACCGAGGCTCCAAATGTCACATGCAGCATCATAACCTTGTCTCTTCAAAACCTGAGTGAGACAAATATTGCTTGTTTGGTTTTTATTCCTCAGCAATGCTTTGATTATATCACAATTACTGAGATTTCAAACTTTCAGTATCCACAGAGTGGTTTCACTCATTACAAAGGAGGTCACAAGTATCTCACAAAGTTCAACAAACACCTCATTAAGTTCAATAAGACTAAGTGCAAGGTCCTGCAGCTGGGTCAAGGCAATCTCAAAGCACAAATACAGGTTGGGCAGTGCCTGGCTTGACAGCAGCCCTGAGGAGAGGGACTTGGAGGTGCTGGTGGATGAGAAGCTCAATATGAGCTGTCAGTGTGCTCTGGCAGCCCAGAGAGCAACCAGAGCCTGGGCTGCAGCAAGAGCAGTGTGGGCAGCAGGGTGAGGGAAGTGATCCTGCCCCTCTGCTCCCCACTGCTGAGACCCCACCTGGAGTACTGCATCCAGTTCTGGAGCCCCTGGGACAAGAGGGATGTGGTGGTGCTGGAAGGTGTCCAGAGAAGGGCTACAAGGATGAGCAGAGGGCTGGAGCTGCTCTGCTGTGAGGACAGACTGAGGGAGTTGGGGCTGTTTGGTCTAGAGAGAAGGCTCTGAGGTGACATTACTGTGGCCTTTCAGTATCTGAAGGGGGCTACAAGAAAGCTGGGGAGGGACTTTTTAGGCTCTCAGGTAGTGATAGGACTGGGGAGAATGGAACAAAGTTAGAAGTGGGTAGATTCAGAATTGATGTTAGGAAGAAGTTCTTCAGCATGAGGGTGGTGAGAGCCTGACAGAGGTTGCCCAGGGAGGTGGTGGAAGCCTCATCCCTGGAGGTGTTCAAGGCCAGGCTGGATGAGGCTGTGGGCAGTCTGATCTAGTGTGAGGTGTCCCTGCCCATGGCAGGGGGGGTTGGAGCTGGGTGATCCTTGTGGTCTCTTCCAGCCCTGACTGATTCTATGATCTTGCTAGCAAAATAAAATCCCATCAAAAGAAATCAAGGTATATAAAATATCCTAGATCTTTACCTCTGGTGCAACAAAATTTGCTGTGTAACATGGAGTCATCAGGAGACCGTTTTCTGCTCGCAGTTGTTTGGCAAAGCCAAAATCACAAATTCTAATGGATTCTGGATTACCAGATTCATCAACATAAAGAATGTTGCTAGGCTTCAGGTCTCTGTGAACAACCTACAAAGACAAACAAATAAAATCAACGTACAAAGGGCTTTATCATTGTCAATTTGTTACTTAATTTCAAATCTCCCATTGGCAAACAGTTGCCAGATTCCAGCTTCTAACATCGAGTGCAATTTTCTGATGCTCAGTGGTGTCCAGAGTACTACAGTTCTGCTTTGGAAACTCTTAACTCTAAAGCTCCCTCCAGATGTCTCTCTTCCCACTAACATATTTGAAAAGGCAGTTCCAGATGTCTTGTTCCAAGGCGTAGCTGCAAAGCTCTTCAAATCAGACCCTTTGCCTAAAATATCTTTTGGAGTCAGAGATCTCCATAGCTGCTGCTGTGCCACTGTGCTACATGACCACAACAGTTTCCTCTGTGATTTGCTGTAGATGATCCTGCTTTGGCAAAGGGATTGGACTGGATGAGCTTTTGAGGTCCCTTGCAACCTTCAACATTCTGTGATTCTGTGAACAGTTTCTGATGGAGTAACCCTCTGTAGTGCATTCTCTTCATTCAGCTCATCTCAATCCATCTCTGCAAACACTGAAGGACTGATTAAGAAGAAATTTTAATACAGTTCTACCAAGATGATTTGGGGCCTGGAGCACCTCTGCTATGAGGACAGGATGAGGGAGCTGGGGGTGTTCAGCCTGGAGAAGAGAAGGTTCCAGGCAGACCTAAGAGCAGCCTGCCAGGACCTGAAGGGGCTGCAAGCAGGCTGCAGAGGGACTGTTTGCAAAGGCCTGCAGGGACAGGATGAGGGCTGTAGTTTGAAAAGAGAGCAGAGCAGCTTGAGATTGGCTGTGAGGAACAAGTTCTGCCCCAGGAGGATGCTGCAATACTTCAGCAGGTTGCCCAGGGAGTGAGTTGAGGCCCCAACCCTGGAGATCTTCAAGGTGAGGCTGGCCAAGGGTGTGAGCAACCTGCTGTAGTTGAGGATGTCCCTGCTGACTGCAGAGGGGATAAACTGGATGAGCTTTGGAGGTCCCTTCCAACCCAAACCATTCTATGATTGTATGATAATTACCACTCAGAATTATGCTGAAGTGTATCACCATCTTCTTCCACCTGTTTTATTTGATTTTAATGGACTGGCATGTCCAAAAAAACCTGTGCTGGTCCCCAAGTGGCTGTTTTGAAGGGGCTTGAGATTTAAAAATGGTTAACTGTGAAAGCTGTCAAACTTCTGGCAAAATGAATCTGATCTAATTTGAAGCTATGCTCTAATGTAGCTTAAGGCTTAATAAAACCTGGAATGCACAAGGACACTTCAAAATCTGATGACCTGTTATATTTCCTTCAGAAGAGAAATCAGCCTCAATTCTCTGGAGACTTTGCTGTCTGTAGAGGGCATAGACTGCTGTAAGACAACAGAGTGGATCTAAATGTCCTCTCTTAAATGTTTAAGTAGACTTGCTATGAAAGCCTTTATCTGCCTAATTGTCCTATACATTTAACTGACAGGAAACAGCCTTTCCTGGTTAAATTTGAACAGTGAATTATTTGGAGAAGGCAATGACATCAGAATGAGAAGATTCAGCAGCTCTGTGCACTCTTCCGGAAAGCAACCTAAGACCAAGAAGTCAAATACTGCAGAGAGCCCCTGCAGATTGTAAAGCTATTTAACACAGCAAGCCAATTTAGTAGGGGCTTTTTCACAGTATCACAGAACATTAGTTGCTGGAAGGGACCTCTAGAGATATCCAGTCCAAGCCCCCTGCCAGAGCAGGAGCATCTAGGACAGGTCACACAGGAACACACCCAGGTGGTTCTGAGTGGCCCCAGAGGAGGACACTCCACAACCTTTCCAGGCAGCTTCCAGCATGCAAGGATTTGCAGTTTTCAGATTTAACAAAACAAATACTTCAAATTATGGAAATAAGCACCTTGTAAGTTGAAAGACACAACTGATAGTAAAGAATTGGAGTTGGAACAGTATCTGTTAGTGGGAACATCCTGACTTGAGACTTCAGTGGATCCCTCATTTTTTGGTGTTTGGAACTAGAATCTTTCCTATCTAACTAACAAATGAAACATCCTACACTGCTCCAAAATGCAGACAAAATAAATGCCTAAATTTTTTTATTGTAGTGGTAGTTAGTGTTTTCACAGGATGACAGGATGTTAGAGGCTGGAAGGGAGCTCTGGAGATCTTCCAGTCCAATCCCCCCTGCCAGAGCAGCAGCAGAGAATCCAGCACAGGTCACACAGGAACACATCCAGACAGGGTTGGAAAGGCTGCAGAGAAGGAGACTCCACAGCCTCTCTGGGCAGCCTGTGCCAGGGCTCTGGGACTCTTACAGTCAAGAAATTCTTCCTCATGTTGAGGTGCAACTTTCTGTGCTGCAGTTTCCATCCCTTCCCCCTTGTGCTATCCCAGGGCACAAGTGAGCAGAGGCTGTCCCTGTCCCTTCCTTCCTGACCCCTGGCCCTCAGCTTTTTATAGAAATTGATCAGATTCTCTCTCAGTCTTCTTCTCTCTAGACTAAAAGGTTTTTTGGTTTGTTTTGTTTTTATAAATAGATTCTAAAAAGGGTACAAAGGAAGAGGTGGGCAACGGAAGCTGCAGAGAGATGGGGATTTGGCAGACTGATTCTCATACTTATTTTTGGAAGGTGGGGAAGCAGTTCTCCAGTAGGAGGAAGAGAATTATAAGTCTAGTTCAGATCCAAATGCTGATTCCTAAGCAATCAAAATATTATGTCGAAGAATAATAAATAAAAATCTTCCTGTATGAAGGTGAATGTAAGAAAGATGTCAGTTCTGGAGCCCTGTTACAAGAAAGATCTGGAGGTGTTGGAACACGTCCAGAGAGGAGCCACAAGGCTGATCAGAGGGCTGGAGCACCTCTCCTGTGAAGACAGACTGAGAGAGTTTGGGTTGTTCAGTCTGCAGAAGAGAAGACTCCAAGGAGATTTCATTGTGGCCTTCCAGTATCTGAAGGAGGCCTAAAGGAAAGGTGCTGAGGGACTTCTTAGGGCTGTCAGGTAGTGATAGGACTGGGGGGAATGGAGCAAAACTAGAAGTGGGTAGATTCAGATTGGACCTGAGCAGGATGTTCTTCACCATGAGAGTGCTGAGACACTGGCACAGGTTGTCCAGGGAGATGGTGGAAGCCTCATCCCTGGAGGTGTTTAAGGCCAGGCTGGATGAGGCTGTGGGCAGCCTGGTCTAGTGTGAGGTGTCCCTGCCCATGGCAGGGGGCGTTGGGACTGGATGATCCTTGTGATCCTTTCCAGCCCTGACAGTTCTGTGATTCTATGATACCTTCCACAGAAACAGGAATTTGAATTGACTGCAGACCAACATGCAGGACATATGAGTTATTTTTAGCATCATGTTTTTGATCACCAGTTTCAATCCCCTACCATTCTGCTCCATGATGATATGTTGCTTCTCGTTTGTCATTTTTATGCTGTCTGTTGTGCCAACCTTTAATTGCTGTAGTCTGGCCCTGATCCTTTCAGGATGGTTTGGGTGACAAGTGGAAGTATTGCTTAGCCTGGAGAGGAGGATTCAATTCCTTCCTTGGCTAATTTGATTTGTTTACTTAAAAATGCAACACAACTTGTCACTCTTGCCACAGGATTCTCACACTGGCTGCTTCTGTCTCTGAACTACTTCCTCAGTCTCCAAACTGACTTCCTGAAGCATTCATTTTCCTTCTCCTAACTGTATGCTACGACTTCCTGACCTCATGGTGCAGGAGTTACCAGTGAGAAACCATGACCTTCAAACCCAAGAACTGGAAGGAATGACAAGTGTGATAGCTTGAAAACAAATTTTCAGGATGGGGTTGGAATTGCATTAGGTCCCATAGCTAAGCAACAGCAACATCCAGTTGGAAGAGAGCTCCAAGCTCATCCAGTCCAAATGGGAATAGCAAACATCACTGATTTTATCATGTCAACACAAATCCCTGCTGCACTGTAATTAGGTATCAAAAATGACTTAATTACCATACAGTAGAATGTAACAAGGTGTGAGTCTCTCCTTCTGAAAGGGAAGAATGTTAACATTTATAAGCATTTTAAAGAGGATAAAAACTTACCCCTTGTGTGTGGAGATATTCAACTGTTTTTGTTATTGTGAACAGAACTGCACTGGCTTCTCTTTCTGAGAAAAACTTTTGCCTAAGAATTTTATCCAGCAGCTCTCCTCCTTTCATAAGTTCTGTTACTACATAAACGTATTTTCCATCATCATACACCTGCAAAAAGTACAGAAAGATGTCAACTTCAAAACCTTTATTCTCTGCTATCTCCCTGTGCACTGCAGGTGCATCCAGAAGCTGTTTTTCTAATCATTTATCCTGTCTTTCTCACCCCACACATGATCCAAACATTCTTCATCATCACACAAAAACACAAAACCTTCTAAGAAAAGGTAGTACAGTAATGGAATAACACAAGAATACTGGAATGTAAATGTGTGAAGTCTGAAAATGAGTGATTAATTAAAATAGCCCTCAACACAGGGAGGACATGGATGGAGGGGGTCCAGAGGAGGGCCATGAAAACGGTCAGGGGTTTGGAGTAGCTCTGCTATGAGGACAGGCTAAGGGATCTGGGGGTGTGCAGCCTGGAGAAGAGAAGGCTCCAGGCAGACCTAAGAGCAGCCTGCCAGGACTCAAAGGGGCTGCATGCAGGCTGCAGAGGGACTGTTTGCAAAGGCAGAAGGAAAAAAGAGGAGAGAAATTGGTTTGAAATAAGAGCAAAGCAGCTTGAGATTGGCTGTGAGGAGCAAGTTCTGCACCAGGAGGCTGCTGCAACACTGCAAAAGGTTGCCTAGGTTGGAAGAGACTACAAGGATCATCTAGTTCCAACTAGAAGGCTGCAGGGAGACCTAAGAGCAGCCTGCCAGGAGCTGAAAGGGCTACAAGAAGGCTGCAGAGGGACTGTTTGCAAAGGCCTGCAGGGACAGGATGAGAGGGAATGGATTGAAACTTCAGGAAGGAAGATTTAGGCTGGAGATAAAGAACAAGTTCTGCACCATGAGGGTGGTAGAACACTGGCATGGGTTGCCCATGGAGGTAGCTGAGGTCCCATCCCTGGAGATACTCAAAGTGAGGCTGGACAAGGCTCTGAGCAACCTGCTCTAGTAGAGGATGTCCCTGCTGATTGCAAGGGGGGTGGACTGGATGACCTTTGGAGGTCCCTTCCAACCCAAACCATCCCATGATTGTACAAGAGAAATTAAGAAGCAGTAATAAACAGAAACCAGTCTAATGAAGGCAAAAGCCAGGCTAACTCTAGAAGCAATTATTGCACCAAATCACAAATATGAATAGAAATCATTCCAACTGAATAGGCAGGTAAAACCCAAATAAATCCAAGTTCACCTCAAATGCTCTTTGTAAACTTAACACATCCAAAGCCACTGTGATAAAGCCTTACAACTTGTATGTGACTCTGCACACAAAGATTTGCAAGGCTTTTTTATCTTCTCCAGGAATAACACATGAGAATTTTCAGTAGAGGGCACTACAGACTGAACTATCTCAAAGCATGTTTTGAGGTACATTTAGTACTGCACTTCAGTTGCACTTTGTTGTGGTTTTAACTTAAGCCAAAAAGTGGTTCTTGCTTTAGTAAAACATTTTACAGACTCTCTTCCCTGTTATTTATTTCCACCTGTCTTTTATGGTGATGTTGGAATTGGTCACAGAATGGTTTAGGTTGGAAGTGACTTTGAAAATCATCTAGTTCCAACCCCCTGCCATGGGTAAGGACACCTTCACAGAAGGTTAGGGGGTTGGAAGGGACCTCGAAAGATCATCCAAGTCCAATCCCCCTGCCAGAGCAGGATCACTTATACCAGATCACACAGGAACACATCCAGGTGGGTCTTGAATATCTCCAGAGAAGGAGACTCCACAGCCCCCCTGGGCAACCAGTTCCGGTATTCTGTCACCTTCACTGTAAAAAAACTCTTCCTCGTGTTTACATGAAGCTTTCTATGCCTCAGGCTTCCTATACCTTCCACCAGCCCAGCTTGCTCAAGGCCTCATCCAACTTGGCCTTCGAGACCTCCAGGGAAAAGTCATCCACAACCTCCCTGGGCAACCTGTGCCAGTCTCTCACCACTCTCAGTGCAAATAACTTCTTCCTCATCTCCAGTCTAAATCTGCCCTCCTCAAGCTTCAATGCATTCCCTCTCACCCTAGCACTACCAGACCTTGGGGGGGAAAAAAAAAAATCAGATCAGACAATTACAATTACAAACAATTACAAAAAAACTACAATTACAATTGACAAACAATTACAAAAAAGGACTTCTAATCCAAATTTCCTTGTCTTAAGATGCCTGTAAAATATAGGGTACTAAAAATATAGGGTACTAAAAGTTTAGAATGTTTTTGTGCTACTAACTATACTAAAGGGATTTATTTTCTCACAGGAAAAAAAACGGAAAAAAAGAAAAAAAAGGGAAGAGTGTTAAAGAAATCATTCTGCAGATTTTACAAGCTTATGATCTTAGGGAGAGGAAGACATGATGGGTTTCTATCTTCTTATTTGTTCAGCAGTTCCCCCCCCCTACAATAGAAATGGCTGATCTGCTCTATGTCTTTGTATTAAGGCTTTAAATATTGCACTGTATTTAAAAGCAGAATCATCCAATTCTAGATATCAGCTGGCACTTGAGATTTTATTTTTTTTTTTTTTAACAGGCATCCTCTCTCTAATCCTGGTATAAGATGAGGAAATAATTTCATTTGACACGACAGAGACACACACATCTCAGCACTGCAGGGAATATTCAAGCAAAATTTGCATCTGGTAACTATTTTACCTGTTTAACCCTTGCTGCTCCTGTCTACCTGCAAAAAAAACTAAACCCTATCCCAAGCAAACCTTCCTCTCTGCCCAGCTTCCCTGACAGTATTATCGATTTAATTGTTTGCATTGAATAAATATGGTGAAGTTTTCTTTGGTTGGGTGCATAGCATCATGTGATGTCAGCTTTTAAAATGAATTCCTGCCACATAAGTTGAAGTAGCTACCAGGCAAATTGGGAGAACCTATAGTAAGAAACAGAGGTAGGTGCATGACTTCACCTGGAGCGCTGCATCCAGCTCTGGAGCCCTCAATATAGGAAGGACATGGACCTGATGGAGCAAGTCCAGAGAAGGGCCATGAAAATGATCAGGGGGTTGTAGCAGCTCTGCTACAAGGACAGGCTGAGGGAGCTGAGGGTGTGCAGCCTGGAGAAGACAAGGCTCCAGGGAGACTAAGAGCAGCCTTGTAGTAACTGAAGGGGGCTACAAGAAAGCTGTAGAGGGACTGTTTGCATTCAACAAATGCAAGTGTGGGTGCTGTACTTTGGCCACGACAACCCCATGCAGAGCTACAGGCTGGGGTTGGAGTGGCTGGAGAGCAGCCGAACAGAAAGGGATCTGGGGGTGCTGATTGACAGCCATCTAAACATGAGCCAGCAGGGTGCCCAGGTGGCCAAGAAGGCCAATGGCATCCTGGCCTGGATCAGGAATAGTGTGGCCAGCAGGAGCAGGGAGGTCATTCTCCCCCTATACTCTGCACTGGTTAGGCCACACCTTGAGCACTATGTCTGGTTCTGGGCCCCTCAATTTAAGAAGGACATTGAGGTACTTGAGAAGGGCGATGAGGCTGGTGAGAGGCCTCGTGCACAAGCCCTATGAGGAGAGGCTGAGGGAGCTGGGATTGTTTAGCCTGGGGAAGAGGAGGCTCAGGGGAGACCTCATTGCTGTCTACAACTACCTGAAGGGAGGTTGTGGCCAGGAGGAGGTTGCTTTCTCCTCTCAGGCAACCAGCACCA